>JAWPHD010007444.1:0-128968 GCA_037043455.1 Cyrtodaria siliqua | reverse complement strand
TACCGGTTATCAAATTGTGTCTGAAAAGTAAAAAAAAACTTTGGCGGAATTAAACTATAGCGCCCCAAACAATAAGATTATAATTTCATGTGAAGATATACTATTCCCAAAGCAAAAAAGTAGGAAAGAAAAAATTCTTATTCAAAACTGTGTAAATATTTTACACTCAAACATTAAACAGAAAAAGATGGAAAATATTTACTTTTATGGGAGGGTCACAATGAAATACTACAAGAGAATGTATATATACAATTCGGCCCCATTCCCCTCCCCTAAAAAAATATGTTTTCCCCCTTTTCCTGTATATTTTTCCCCTCCAAAAAAATAAATAAATAGATAAAACATTTAAAACTCCAATACAGGAAAACAGCATACTTTTTTTTGTAATTTGGAATGGTACATTCTTGGTGACAAATAATAAAAAAAAAAACACACACTTATTTGTGTTTCTTCGAAATTCCCCTTTGATATGAAAACATCGCAAAATTGCCCTTCCTGATGGCCCTGGCCCCAGTCCCTAAAAGCTGACTAGTGCCGTTTGTGTTTGCAAAGTATATAAACATACAATATTGCTTTTGTTTGTTAGTCCCCCACCGGTCCCGGGAGGGACTATAGGTTTGCACCCTGTCCGTCCGTCCTTCCGAAATGCTTGTCCGGGACATGTTTTTAATACTATAAGATACCAAACTTGGTATGTGGATACATCTTCGGATAGTGGTGTGTCGCGTACCAAAATAAGATCACTTTGACCTTGACCTGTGACCTCTGTCATAGAAATGCTTGTCCAGACCGTTTTTTTTTCAATACATAAACACTTAGAGATACCAAACTTGTGAATACATCTTGGGATAGCGGTATGTTTCGTACCAAAATAAGGTCATCTTGACCTTAACATGAGACCTCTGTCACAGAAAATGCATAGATAATGCTTGTCCGGACCGTATTTTCAATACTATAACACTTAGAGATACCAAACTTGGTATGTGAATACATCTTGGGATAGCGGTGTGTCGCGTACCACAAAAAGGTCATTGTGACCTTGACCTGTGACCTCTGTCATAGAAAATGCTTGTCCGGACCGTATTTTCAATACTATAACACTTAGAGATACCAAACTTGGTATGTGGATACATCTTGGGATAGCGGTGTGTCGCGTACCAAAATAAGGTCACTATGTCCTTGACCTGTGACCTCTATCATAGAAAATGCTTGTCCGGACCGTATTTTCAATACTATAACACTTAAGAGATACCAAACTTGGTATGTGAATACATCTTGGGATAGCGGTGTGTCGCGTACCAAGATAAGGTCATTGTGACCTTGACCTGCGACCTCTGTCATAGAAAATGCTTGTCCGGACCGTATTTTCAATACTATAACACTTAGAGATACCAACCTTGGTATGTGAATACA
Organism: Cyrtodaria siliqua; assembly: GCA_037043455.1. Taxonomy (NCBI): domain Eukaryota; kingdom Metazoa; phylum Mollusca; class Bivalvia; order Adapedonta; family Hiatellidae; genus Cyrtodaria; species Cyrtodaria siliqua. The sequence continues at coordinate 127,555 of JAWPHD010007444.1, read as the reverse complement.
TCTTGGAATAGCGGTGTGTCGCGTACCAAAATAAGGTCATTGTGACCTTGATCTTGATCTTTGACCTCCATCATAGAAAATGTCTGGAAAATGTTTGTCTTTGCCGGTGGGGGACTATGGATTGCCCTGCAATTCTTGATGCTCTTGTTAAATAGTGAACAATTCCCAATTAAGGCAAAACCACGCACATTTTCACAATTGAATGTGTACCTGTATCATTCCCAAAATGGTGATAAAAATTGCTAATGCGTGTCTTTTTCTCTTTTTTTGGTGGTATTTGCTTTTTAGCCGGATTGCAAAGCAAATCCGGGCTTATGGTTTGGTCAATCCGCCCAATTTCGTTGGTTTCTGGCCATTCAGGTATAACTATTTGAATCGGGGTGGAGGGCTTGAAACCCTAATGAACAGCAACATGTTCCTACATATTAAAGTACTTACAAACATTTTTGACTTTTTATGTGACTGGAAACAGAGAATCCGTGTCGTGTGGACACAATTTTCTATATTGTATTTTCTAATACAATTAGACCCGACTCAGAGCTGTAGATAAACGTTGACTGCAATGGGTATTTACTCATCAGATGCAAAATGAATGAGGCTTAAAAAAAAGCGTTTGTTTCCGCAAACCCGACCGACCCTATTATCTAGCCGCCGACCCTAACTTTTTTGTACAAAAAATAAAATTAAAGAAAATAAAAATTAATAATAATAAAACCCATATTAAAAAAATAAATAGAACCCATGAACTAAGGTTTCTTATGGAGAAAAAAAAATATGCCTCCAGTGAGATTTGAACCCACAACCCCAGGGGTTTCCAGTGTACATTATTAAATATTGAAAAATGGCCCTAACCATGTATTATCTAGGTATTGATACCTTCCCCAGTACTTTTTATCATATTAAAGAATTTTTCATTAACAAAAATAAGGACATTAATAATAAAAAAATATAATAACAAAAAGTTTTGCCTACCTACCTACCCTATTTTTTTTGAAGCCGTTAGCGGAAACAAAGCAATTTTTTTTGGCCTGAGTAACAAAAAACCCTTTCAGCGTAAACACTTGCTTTAAATAGTTCATGCGTTCAAAACTGATGTGAATTAATACATTGTAAAGCAAACAACTATTCTGATTAAATGGAAGTAACAACAAAAGAAACACTGTATGACCTTAATATTAGACACATGCTTGGAGTAATATTCATCATGTAACTACGGAATAAACTGTTCCACAAGACAATACATACAAATATAATACTCATGAGTTTTAAAAGTTATGAGTTGTTGTGTTAAGTTGATGAGTAATGATACAATTTTAAAAAACTGAGGGGTTTTGTAAAAAAAAAGTATGAGTAAAATTAAAAAAACTCAGCTTATCTACAGCTCTGCCGTCTCTGATACATATTTTTTTTCTTTATACATTGGATTTACATGTAGACTGTCAACACCGAGATGCAATCTGGAAGAATTATGACAGTTATATGCAATTTATGGTTAATCCAAACACAAACACGACTATCATATATAGACCGTGTGTTTCAGTTGCGTATTCTGTGTGCATATTTAAACACAGTTATTGTAAATAAATAAGTTTGGTTTGGAAAACTTAACTTCTTATTGTATTAAACGTAGGGCTTTCCATATAATTGTCCCGTTTACATTTGCCTTGAGCGTTTAAAACTAATGGTGCTATATTCACCAATCATATTAAATCCAGATCGCCTCTAGCACCTTTAAGTTGAATATCTCACGAAGGGGTGTTTCACGTTGTTTTTGCTTTTTTTTGATGACAAATATATTTTTTTCTCTTTCAGGTTGACTACATGAAGTACATGTACAAGGATCCTCTGAAAATGTACATGGTGCAGAACACGGGACGTCACTTCCGTGCAATCCATTTGAAGCAGTTTTAACACCACAACTGTAGACATTATATAAGAGCGACATTGCCAAAAAAATGACAATTTGTCTGATGTACAGTTAAGATAACGCGCTTCATGAAATTTGCCATTTACTACCAGCATTTAAAAGCGCACAAATGCCAAGTGAATTACATTATTCCCATTGCTATAGAACCAACAATAGTGTCTTTAATGATAAAAAAATATTAGAGAGACAACTATGGCCGTGTATTTTAAGACATTGGAATAGCTGTTTTCTATTGAGACATATTGGATGTGAGAGCAATAGCTCTCCACCAGGAAAGTGACGGTCAAAAATTCAACAGTATTCCTTAAAGGGAGTGTTAAATACATTTAAGTTCAAGCTTAAAGGGACACATGGCAATCTTGAGTTTTATTTTATGCATTATAATTAGTACAGCGATTTATTAATCCTGTATTAGTTTGACTTTTAAACTGCTTGCATATATTGAAATAAAAAAATAAAAATTATATTTCCTTTTATTATTCTACATATTATTGCTGCAATATTATCAAAAGTCAATAATATATAAAAACAATTTGCTTTGAACTATTCTAACAATTAATATTAATGATTGAACAAATGCAAGTTACGAAAACAATTAACCGGACGCCGTGAGTTTTTAAAAAATCAAGATTGCCGTGTGTCCCTTTAAATGAACTAGTCAAAACAACTGTGACAACATCAATCCAAAATTACGAGACAAATTTTAAATAATACTAATATGGAAGCTCACTATTTTATATTCACAGTCCTGGTCATATTAATGTGTTAGTAGATTGTTCGAAGATATACTGTTCAAAGATATACGTCTTCGATCGGTAAATTTTGCTTGTTAACAAGATAGGGCCTTTATTTTTAAGTTGATCTTTACCAAACTTTGTCAGTGTCTTTGTATCAAGGAAAGCTCGGAGAAGTTAAAAAACCAGACTGATCAGAATTGAATGTTGTTTAACGGTTCATCAACACAGTATAGGTTATTTAGAGCCGCCCTAGAGAGGGCAAAAGGATACATAGAAAAAGGATACATAGAAATGCCCTACTTTTATTATCGAATACATTCCTATGGTTCTTTTACGTGCTTGGAGGATATACCGATACACGGGACCGTCTGGTTTACGTTCCCATCCGACGGACGAGGCTATGGGAAAGTGCCTTGCCCAAGAACACACCGATGAAACTCAGTGATCCGGGGCCTCTGGTTACAAATCCGCTACCGACTGCGCCACGCCAGTCCTCTCAGCCTGATCAGACCAGTTACACCAGAGTAATGGTCCTTGATTTTCTTAAATATGCTATATTAGGAACTGGGGGTTGTGGGTTCAAATTTATTATTATTTATTTTAATTCTACTTTATTAGCTCTGCGCTTATGCTGTGGTGCGTCGTCCGTCTGTCTGTAAACTTTTTTTTTTTGTGGCGACTATTGACAGATTTTCATGAAACTTCACAGGAATGTTGCTCTTGATGTTTAGTTGATCCTAGCATATATTCAGGTCGGACGGAAATTCAAGATGGTCGCCATTGCTAAAAGTAGCTTTTTAAAAACTAATTTGTAGCAACTGTAACTTCTTGAAAACTATAAGTGATATCGATATGGGACTTTTTCTAAAATGATCAGCATGACATGATGTTGGTCCTTGTTGAAAATTATTTTGATTCAACATGGCTGCCAGTGGCCATCCTTGTTTACATAGAGTTATATAGTAAAAAACTTGTAACGACTACTCCTCTGAAACTACCCGACAGATTTTCATGAAACTTCACAGGAATGCTGAGCTAGCTATCAAAACCTACCAGTACAGCTTTAAGGTCATTGACCTCTTGTTTTATATTATTTTTTTGGTTGTTAAAGAGAAATATTTAAATATGTTTTATTTATGTTTTGATCATTACATGTGTTTTTTAATTTTTAGTTGTTCAAGAAAAATATTTTAAATATTATTTTTTTAGAAACTTGTTTCCGTTTAATGTTTATTATTATTTATTTTTTTAGATTAAAATTGTGAGTTTGTTTTAATTGTTAACATGGGTCAAAGGTTTAAATTTCTCTTGTTGTTGTTTTTTTGTGTTTTTTTTTGTTGTTGTTTTTATTTGCAATTTTTTTTAAAGAAGTACTGAAGGGAATTTTATGATGACAACCCATGCACAAGATCCATTTTGGCCAGTAGAGCATCCACAGACCGTATTTGGTCTCTTGTTTTGTTCTTATTCTACTATGTTGTGAAACTATTATTGGAGCAATATAATCAACAGTCAGCAAATATAATTATCATTATACTATTCGTTCTTATAATTTATATTAATTATTAAACAAATGCAAGTTATGAAGAAAAACTAAGGGTGAGAGTTTTAAGATATCAACATAGATTGTCCCTTTAAATTAAGAAGTGGGAAACAGTGACATCAAATTAATTATTTTGAAATTACTTCCATTTCAGTTTGGTAAAAATGTTGTTCACTAAATTTTGTTTCGATTCTGTTTTATTGGCAAGATCAATGATAATAAAATATTATTACCATGTGCTTTCCTTTATTTTATCATGGTATTTCGTCAGTTGGTAGTATGTTGGCTTTGTTTGAAAATTTAGTTAAATATTGACACTGGAAGAGCTTTAGGCTTGATGAGCAATTCCGTTTATTTGAGAGAAAAAAAATCACTTTGATCGACATGTTGCTACACAACGATACATTCACTGTTAGTTTACTTATGTTTTAATGTTAAGTTGTAAGCCATTATAACCATATACTGGTAAATGTTCGAACAGACATCAGTTGAAATGTCACAACTCAGTTTTTAAATTAATATATTATCATAAAAACTATGAGATTATTAACTAAACCAACAGACTGGCAGTGTATGTATTTGTTCATAGAGCGAGATAATTAAAGTAGTAATTTCTCTACTTGCTCCTCGAGGGAGTACAGAAAGTTACCCTCTCAGAGGCTGATCTTGATTTGAAATTACTTCAAATATCTGTTATACCACACACTGGCACACAGATATATAACAAGTTATTTTTGGTATGGTGCTTTAGGTCATTTTCAACACATCTAATGTTTTATATGACGGTCGATTTTCTATGGTGGAGGTAGAGAAAAAAAATCGAAAGTCTACACCCTTCTAGTTTAATCTCGGTGGCGAATCCAATTGGCTTTTTTATACGTCCGTCCTAAGACAGGACGTATTATGTCGTGGCGTTGTCCGTCCGTCTGTCCGTTACGTTTTGCGATGTCCGATCTCTAAATCAAACACATTATTCAATCATTATGAAACTTGGAAATAATGTTTATGTGCATAATATCTCGGTCAAGTTCGAAAACCAGCCCAATTGTCCCAGTAACAACGGAGTTATGGCCCTTTAATTATTGAAAATTGACAATTTTGCGATGTCCGCCCACTAAGTCGAACAACTATTACCCAATCCTTATGAAACTTAGAAATAATGTTTATGGGCATACTATCTCGGGCAAGTTCGAAAACCAGCCCAATCGCCCCGGTAACAACGGAGTTATGGCTCTTTAGTGCAAATCGCCCCGGTAACAACGGAGCTGTGACCCTTTAATTATTGAAAAGTGACAATGTTAACGATATCCGCTCAATAACTTCAGTATTTGTTGTTTAATCTTTATGAAACTTTGAAATAATGTTTATGGGCATAATATATAGGTCAAGTTCGGAAACCATCCTGATCGTCCAGCTAACAACGGAGCTATGGCCATTTATTTATTGAAATTTCGATGATGTCCGCTAAATAACTCTAAGTTCGAAAACCAGTCCAATCGACCTGGTAACAACGGAGTTCGTAATATGTCGCGGCACTAACACTTACAATCATTTATCACAGTTACAAACAAGAAAAAAATGATGCAAAGCATCAATTCGCCGGCAATTCAACAGTTACTTCATGCATATACACTTTTTTTAAAACATTTATTTTAATATATTACCAATATCATATCAGGATATTTGGTAAAACTTTCGCGTTAATAGTTCTTTACAAAAACAAAAGGGCTGTCATTAATTACTTCTCCTTCCAGTGCATGTTAGCAAACCTAAGCACAAATATATTCGCCGGCAAAATTATCGTATTTTGTGTCCAATGGAAACTCTTGTTAATCGTAAAATGTAAACAGCACGCTTGATTCAGATTTATAACTTTCTTAATATTTAACGAATTGTACTCGACTAAAACACAAGTACCCCTCCAAAGTCACTTTGGAGGAATACATTTTTAAAGTACTTACAAACATTTTTGACTTTTTATGTGACTGGAAACAGAGAATCCGTGTCCTATGGACACATTTTTACCGTTTCCGGAAGATAGAAGACCTCAGTTTGTACAGGTATATACGCTTTAGGTGAAGACAATTCTTTAAATGAAGTTATGAAGCAAAAACCTGAATCGAGCGTTTTTTTGTGGTTTTTTGCCGAGAACCCGATCAAAAAGTCACGTGGTTTCGCCACCGTGTTAATTATATCTCAGGGGAACAATTAATTCTGACTGACAGATTATTGGATCCGAATGTACGGACGGATAGACAGACAGGGGTAGACCTATTGTACCCTCCGGTATAAACCGATATAGGACTAATAAAATACAGGTAACATATTTATATATTCTTGGTGTTATAGCAAGGTTCTCGACAGAGCCATTGCTTGACGTTCCGTTTTGCATGTCACAGCCACGGTGCCTAAAGTGACGGATTATCTCATCTACGCGCCAAAACACCAATTGCATATACTTTACTCAATTTATATTCACAAAAAAAGTAGTTACAGGGAAACGTAATTGTTCATGATATAATCTGAAATAGTGGAAAATTACACTTCCATCTCAAATCCTGAATCCGCATCTGCCGTAAGTCACTGAATGAATTGAATTGGGTGAACACATAAAATGTTATATGGCGCCTAACAGGAATGAACGTGTCCGGCTCATACTTCATTTACATCAAGATAAAATATGGAGAATGGGCCTAGAACCGTCTTACCTGCAGAACTGCATAGTTGCTGCAAATTCTATATATACTCCATTTACGATAGAGCCACGGTTCAGCGTTTCAAAGACCTTGAATGAGCATGATAAAAATGACAAAGTGAATATGAATGATGGTGGGGCGGGGTGTATGTGTTTGTGATATTGCAGTGTTTGTATTCTACCTTTTGGTTGTGGGGGAGCGTAGGGGGTGGGGGGTGGAGGGGCTGAAAGTACTTATTTTTTAGCTAACTTCGCCAGTGACAGGTACATATGTCTATGATTTGTGGGGGTGGCAGTGGGTGGGCGGGGTGGGGGGGGGCTGAAAGTACTTATTTTTTAGTTAACTACGCCAGTGACATGTACATATGTCTATGATTACACTCACAATCCAGCATACACGTCAACGTCCACACTATTTTCGAGCTATTAAAAGTTTAGTTTACTAATATTTTATTGCAGATATGTTACAATACATCAATTCAACATCACAATATTCATAGAAACATATGCAAATGGATTTAACTACAAGCTATTAAAAGTGATATTAAATGCAATTACATGTATATACGGGCTAGTAATTAGTAACTTAGCGCGTAATCGGACATATTAACACAATCACGGTACTGACCATATGTCATTTACGATCCCTTTTGTCGTTTTATCTCGGCGTGACCCAGTGGACATGAAACCCCGGAGGACCCATGTTCAAGCCGCATCGACGCCACATATTCGTCGGTGCGTTATTGGGCAAGACACTTTCCCTTAGCCCCCTTGCTTGGACAGGGATGTAAAACGGACGTTCTCGTGTATTTGAGTCTATTTTCCGAAAAAGTTTCGACAGAGATCTAAGAAATAATGGTTTATTACGTCTCTGGTGTAGGGCATGTTCCCGAATTCCGATCTATTTTGTCCCCATATATGGGGCGGCTTTAAAAAATATTAAAAAAAAGAACAGAAAAAAAAGGGCATCTTCTCCCCCATGGTCATCTGAAAGTGAAAACTAACAACCTATGGCATTAGCGTCCTATTCTGGAACTATTCAAACACGCCAGCATGCGGTTGCCCTTATATGAGCTATTGACGTTGACCTTTTTTTTTAAATGCATGACATTTTCAGTAGGAGCATGCCACCGTACCACCGCCGCCCCGATCTATTATGTCCCCATATATGGGGCGGCTTTAAAAAAACATCTATATATATGTAAAAAAGAAGTTAAAAAAAAAAAGAGGGCATCTTCTCCTTTATGGTCATCTGAAAGTGAAGACTAACAATCTATGGCACTAGCATCCTATTCTGGAACTATTCAAACACGCCAGCATGCGGTTGCCCTTATATGAACGTCAGCGTTCAATCTACTTTTTTTTTACGTTCATAACATATTCAGTAGGACCATGCCACCGTACACCCCCCCCCCCCCCCCCCACACACACAAAACAAAAACCCACACCCACCAACCCTACATGTTCGCAAAGTAAAACTGGTCTTCCGCATACTCAAGGCTCTGGCTACGTCCCTGCATAGTCATTTTGTACTAATTTCACGGTAAGATATTTTATACCTTCACCGTCATGATCACGTGCTTAGCAACACTACTGGCGAGTAAAATTGAGCTCATATTTTCCGCAAAATGTGTTGTTTTCCTTTGACTCCTGCATTTTGAGAACATATTAGAGCAATAAGTTAATCAATAAAACATTTTTTGAGACAAAAAGTGTCTTTAACTCAGAATTATGTGCAAAACGTGCTTAAAATTAATGACATTTCAAGACAATGGTAGGTTTTCCCTACATTTTTATGCATGGCTTAATATCTGGACTAAGGTATTAGGTTGACCTGAAAAATAAATTGGAAACCGATTACCGAAGGAGGGTTGCTGGACTAGTTAGAGCTATGTTAGCCAGTAGAGATTTTACAGGCCCTCTTAGGCATCTTATTTGATATTTGTATTATGAGATATATTTTGTGATCTATTTTAAAATGTGTAAATAATGTAAAACGCCAATTAATTCTTGTGTTGTTATGTAACTCTGTTACGGTACCACCGTCTGCGCATTTATTACATTAAACATTATATAATAATAATATAATTATTTCAAAAATGTAACTTTTATGTAGAAATATATTTTAGAAATGACAACATTTCACTGAAGTTTCATATAATGTTTTATGTAATGCATCTCGCGTACCGAAAAGGAATCGTGTAACATTCCATAGTAACCTACGCGTGGGTAACAATGCATATCAACCGTTGATTGTAATATTTGGCATATAAATCAGAACGAACACCAGTATATATATATTAAATCGATTAGATAATTTTGACCAAACTTTACATGGATGACGTGGAGGTTAATGGCTTCCAAGTTTGTAAAAAAAAGGTCAACGCGACATCCAAAATGGCTGCTGTAACCATAAAAGTGGATACAGATAAGCACTATTTCAAATTAAATTCAAAACTCGATCTTTATACCGTCAGGCATTTCAAGTGAATATATGAAATCCACTTGTTAGCCAGTAGAGCTGTCCACAAGCCCTCATGGACATCTTGCTTGAGATTTATATTTTTGACATATATTTTGTGATCTAGAAATGAGACAACAATTAGTTATTGTGTTATGTAACTTTGTTACGTTACCGTTGTCTGTGATTTATTAGATTAAACACTATATAATAATATAATTATTCATGTACATTTTATGTAGAAATGTAGTTTAGTAGACTACATTCCACTCAAGTTTCATATAATGTTTTCTGTAATGCATCTCGTGTATCAAAGTTTAACCTTGTAACACTAACGCAGTAACGTACGTAAGTGTTACAATGCATAGCAAACGTTGATTGTCATATCTTACATACAAATTTACTACCAGTAAATAATTTATTACATGATTTTCTTGGCATTTTTCCAAGCAATTAGCTTTTCAAAGATATTTTTTCATTCACGGCAGAACTAAAACACCGTGAAACTAATGTACTGACAGCTGCTATGAAATACAACTTATTAATTTACATATTCGTTTAAACTGAATAGTACCTTAATTATTTAAGTTTTCTTCATCAGTAATTGCCAACGGTCAAGGAGCTAACATCATTACATGGTCCCACCTTAAGCGATGGGAACAATTGTTTTAGCAGGATTTTATAACGGATATTTCGACAATAAAACTCGTTTAACAACATTTTGTACTGAAAAAAGATGCGATAACCCGTTTAAAATTATCTATTAAATGTTTTAATTTTACAATATGAAAACATTTTAAGCCGAAATTAAGGTTTTATTTCATATCCCAGCCAACCCCATTTTCGTTTCTTGGAGAAGGTGTCGAATGGGTTATGACAGTTAATACTCCGACCAGATAATAATGATGTTTATATTCAATGATAAAAAATTATATCCGCCAAACTATCCCTGTGGGTTAGTGCGATCTTCTCTGAAAGCAATGTGACTGTGCAATGTGAACTATTTAATATATAGTGGTCATACAGTGTGATAATTTGAGCTGCAGGTGTCCAAGCAGTGTAATTAATATAATAGATACTATATATGGACAAAAACATGGTAAATAAAATAAAGGACACTTTCTTCGATTATTATATAATATGACAACTCTGTCAACACACGATTATAGAAGCAATATTAGTTCATAGTTGATGAACTGGCCAGGACGTTTACATAATTGTAATATGTTCTCTTATAGGTGCCCATTTTCCGCTTACCAAAATAAAACACGTTCAAACAAAAACTCGTTTGCATACACAGATTTCACAAGCAATATTAATTTATATTTAATAACATGGCCATGACTTTAACATACCCGTGAATAAAACACGATTGACCAAAAGCTGGTTTACTCGAGCGATTTGCATACTATTATATATACGTACACTTTAAGCTATAAAACACAACATAATAGCGTGGCATTTTTGAAAGTTTGCAGCGTATTTACAAGTTGTCATTTTTGACCTCATGAATGCGCTACTGGTTAGTCATTTTATTGCATCTTGAATATCCAACAGTATAAAACAGTGCACGAACTCTTACGATACATTCTCATTTTCAACCTGTGACAAACCTTTACTAAGAGTCCGATTTATTTATTCATCATATAAGTTTCTACTTAAAATGACGAAATTCGGCTTTAGAAAATTGCTTATTCTAATGCACGAAACCATAAAATGTATACTTCGGACGCAACTGCCGTGGTTGTTTAGTACACTTCTGGATACATACTAAGGCGTTTATCATTATGTAGCATTTTACATATGTTTGCTACAACATACAATTAAAACGATGATGTATAACCAATCAACATCGTTCCCGGTTGTATTACACGTGTTTACACTTTCATAATACAGGCATTCGAAACGCAACATATTGCATTTTGTATTGAAAGTTAACTATATGTATCCGTCAAAAGTATATTTCTCTTCCAAACATGTTCAACTTAAACAATTGTGTTTGCTTCGTTTAGTATGCACCCCGAAGTGAAAGCATATAGGGAGAGCATATAGTTGCCATTTGTTCGTCCGTCTGTCCGTCCAGATATCTTGCCTGGTCCATAACTTAAATATTACGTACGGGACTGCAATTAACTTCGTACAATGATAGATGGAAATGCGAGAAGTGCTTAAATATGATTTAAATGGAACAAATATGAATATGTGCAAGTATTATATACATGTTTAATTAAAAATAAAGCAGTGTAGGGTCTATGCTTAGATGAATCTGACTTTTTGCGTGAGTTTGGCTACAATATTACATATATATAAATTGCATATAAAATTGGAGTTGAATTAAAATTTAATCGCACAATCCAGGGTTTCTACATCAACCAAAATTCCATTATTTCTAATAAACTTGGAGTTTTAGTGAAATTTAAACAGACACTCTTGTTTCCTACATTACATTCATCCGTAATAAAATGTCATTACATGTCATAAGTAAGTGGAGTTTAAGTGAAATTTAATCAAACACCAGTGTTTTCTACATAACATTATCCCAAATAAAATGTCATTAAATTTCATGTAAAAGTGGAGTTTAAGTAAAATTTAAGCAGGCAACATTGTTTCCTACATCACATTTATCCGCAATAAAAGTCCAATAAATTTCATATAAAATAGGTGTTTTAGTGAAAATGAAGCAGACAACAGTGTTTCGCACATCACATTTAAGCTCAACACAATTCCATTAAATTTCATGTTAAAGTGCAGTTTAAATCAAACATAAACTATAACAAAATTCAGGTATTTTGTGAAAAATTAAATGTCATTTAAAGGTGCATTACATCTGAAATTTAAGGTGGAATTAAAGTTGCTCATACCTCATTATACTAGGAATTTAAGTGTAGTTTAATTGAGATTTAGGTTGTGATTACATCCCTTATTTCATGCAGTGATAACTGTATCTGCATTTAAATTAGTTAGGGTAATTGCCCTTTGTCATATTATACTTATAATTCTTGACCTGACCAGATCTCAAAAACTGCTAATTGGACCGCAATGGAACATCCCACAATGATATCGACATTAGAGAAAGTGCAGAGCACATTACGTGGTCCGAGTATTAACTTTAATTCCCCACCCAAACCCTTCTCCAAGAAGCAAACTCGGGGTTGGCTGGGGTAGGAAATAAAACCTTAATTTTGGTTTAAAATGTTTTCGTATTGCAAAATTAAAACATTTAATAGGTAATTTTAAACAGGTTATCGCATGTTTTCAGTTAAATGGTTTTAGCGTGTTTTATTGTCGAAATATACGTTATAAAATCCTGCTGATCTAAGCTTTCCCATCGCTTAATGCAATTAAGGCGGAACAACGTAGTTACAAGAACCATAACCTAACTCTTCTTATTCAATTCAATGTTAAAGGTAGCGATAAATAAGTGCTAGCATGCGCAGTGGATATTTTACAGCAGACTGTAAGTCATATATATATAATCAATTTCGGTTTAATTGACTTTTAGAAAATATCTACTTTAAAACTGATTAATTTCAAGCACAAAGCGATATTACTTTTAGTAAACTACAAGTAAATTGACCGAAAAAAACGCGCTTATCATAATTTATGTATAAATCCTAGATAGCTTAATAATTCCGCTTCAGCTTGAAAATGATCTATCTGATCTCGTATAGTACAACTTGATGTTCTCTTTGTTATAAACGGGGAGGTATTGATTATAATAATAACATCACTCGTATCCTAGTGTCATACCAATTAAAATGGGCAGTGCAAATACAAAAATCACCGTCAGTCGAAATCCAGATATTAAGTTAATATCCAAAGAAATCAGCAAATTATACAGAGTACGGTATTAAGATTGGACCCATTATTTACTTCATTAAAATTAATAAACTCACTTACCGTTAAAGAAGAGGTAAATAATGCCACACAGACCTGCAGCTATGACAATTATAAATAATGTAGAATATCTCATTGTTACACTTCTTTCAGAAACCATCCGACTGTGCAATGTGAATTTCGTAAAAACAAATGGGCGTACGGTGTCAGAATCTGAGCTGCAGCTGTTCAAGCAGTGTGATTTCTGTAAAGATATACTATCTCTAAACAGCGGCCAGATTTATAAAAACATACATAATTAATGATATGATTTGCATAAACGGATAGTTTCTTCGATTGTAAGTTACGATTGTAAGTTGCGACAGATGAAGGAACAGGTGTCACAGAACTACTTCAGGAAATAAGTATGGTTGCTGAAAAGACGAAAAGACGATAAATAAGCAATGCGCTAAGTGTATTTAAATATGTTTAATACAACTCTTAGAATAGCTCTGCATATTATATATATACAAGTATCAAGAAAAACAAACGAATAGATAGAACAGAAAACATTAATGTTTTATTAGCGTATAAGACGTTACACAGTATATAATATACTGTCTATACTACATGACGCGAAATATAAACGTCGTATATTTCTTATTTAAAAACTTTGAAATTAAATAAATTAAATACTAGATGATGATATGATGTGCGTCTCCAGGTAGCGCTGATAAATGTGGTATGATGTGCGTCTCCAGTTAGAACTGATGTTCACCAAAAGCCTCCCGTGAGGGTTAATGTGAAAATGGGCCTCCAGGGAGGTTAGATGACGTGCCAAACACGTGTCCTGGGGGGTTTCCTCTACAGCTTCCGGACCTATCTATGTAGGTACGGGGACCGTCTCCACCGGCTTTTACCGTAATGGTTTACCCAGATGGAATATGGTGTCCAGATGGTTTACACCCAGAAGGCTTATGGTGTCCAGATAGTTTAGGCTTTAACGATACATACTTTTAGACGTTATACAAATTATTAAAATACATGTGAACCATACTCATTTAGTGGCGTTATCAACTTTATATGTATATAATCTGCTAGTATAGTATAATACTAAGCATACTTTCGTTACGTGTGTATCATTATACAGACAGGGATCAACTTCCAACATTTAATAAATGCACATAACATAACGCCTTATAATATTAGTTTGTTTGTTTGTTTGTTTGTTTGTTTGTTTGTTTGTTTGTTTGTTTGTTTGTTTGTTTGTGTTCTGTTTTACTTCATTTCAACACATGTAAGGTTATATATGACGGTCGATGTTTTGTGGTGGAGGCAGACCATCCACTTTTCCTGTGTAGAACCAGTACTGTACATCTCCCGCCATCCGTAAGAAACCTTATCATATAAATCCATATAGATCCACCCTGTGATTCAGTGTTCAATCTTACGTAGCAACTCACATATTAAATCTATAATGGTGTCCCTATCTCCAATATAGTTGTAATATGTAATATGCATCCCGTAAAATCGCGCAAATGGTGAACATATTTCGAAAGAACAATGGGAAACAGTATGGCGTAAACAACTATCAGGCAGTACTACAAGTAAACTGTACAGATAAAACGCTCTACACTATATCATTTTGTGACAACAGGATTACAAAAGCAGTTTGAGTTAAATTTTAGTTCATATTTGTTTGAAGCTGGTCACAATTTCAACATAACCGTCAAGGAGAACACAGATCACCATTATCTCGGTTACTTGAGCGATGTGCTGAATCTAATATATATAAGGAACATTCTTGACGTCATTAATGCGCGTGAATAAGTGCAATATAATTAGCTGCTGATTGTATAACTATCAGTTAATTAAAACACGCGAAATTTCATCATTAGAATTTAAAAAAAAGTCTTATGTACTATTGTAAATTAGTACTAAAAAACGAACCCATTGGAGCAAAGAAAAACAAAGGTGAGCGATGACGAGATTGAATTGTGCTTTGTTTGGTGCATATACTTACGATATAATCAATATCACGTTTGCTGTATACTGACGGTCAATGGAAACGCACCATTAACTCCATATGTTTATTCTGTTGGATTATTCGTGAACTATTTGGAATAACACTGCTGAACCAATATGTTCTAATTTCTAGACGAAAACTATTGTGTATAGGTATTATACCACTAATTATTTTCCCCATAGACACCAATGTTAAAGTGTCACATATTAATGATTTGCTGCAAATTCAACTCAAGTATGGATAATGCGGCAGTGTAATGTTCATATAGAAAACTAATTTTCCTCTTGAAAAATCACCAGAAAAGTTGGGGTCACAAGACATGTAAGAAAGTTCTTGTTTGTTTACTAAACAGGTCAAGGGTACAGCTGTTTTCATTGAATGACTGTTTTCATTGCTCACAAAGTGTAAGCATAGAGTCGAAATTTCGAAAATGTTCATCAGTGATCCAGTAAAACTTATTAATAAGCTTCTTATACATACAACCACAAAATCGAATAGGAATGGGCAGTTTTCCTCTACTTATAATGCCCGTTTTCATCAAAAAGGAGGGATAACTTTTTATTATAGGAACTACATTCGACTACACCTCGGAGGCTTACATGTAATTAGTGGTGGTAAACCTATATAGTATATTAGTCTAATTAAAGCAGGGTCCCAATGACCATTACATGAAAAATGCTTATTAATAAATGCAGACAAGTTGTTGCGTCTGGGTGATCAAGATCGATTCAGGACGTTTCTGTACCAAACCATTTCGACACCTAGAGGAATCGGTACCGAGACGTTTCGGCATCAAACCATTTCGGCATCTATATTATTTTTTACCCTAGACGTTTCGGCACCCATTTATATTTGAGTATTATAATGAAGTAAAGAAGTAAAGAAATTAAATATTTTCTATAAGATCACTTATAATTCATTTTGCATCTAAATGCAAAGTTGATTGCCTTAACGGCAACTCCGAAGCGGTTTTGAGCCTGAATACAACTAAAACATGAACATAAATAGGGCCCATATGATAATCACTTGTAAAATTTAAGTAAATATGACTTTTATATTATATTGTAGCATGGTCACGGAAATTCCCTTTGTAATAGCTCAGGTGTAAATCGATTGCTAGTAATTGAAACTACTTGCATATGTTCCCTTTAACATGTATAATAATGTATACCTAAGACCAAATATTCATACAGTATCTTTTAATTCTTCACTTTACCTTCCTGTCATCTCCATATCGACAACTACAGGTATGTGACTTGAACAAAGCCTCCACACACTAACCCATTATTAAAAATCGTCTACATAATATAACGCATGCGTTATACTTTTCTTGTTTAAGTAATGAATCTTGATACCTAACTACCTAACTTGTCTCACATGTTTCTTGGTAGACCGGTATGACAAGCAATTACGCAGTTATTTTCCTTGTCATTTAAAATATTTTACTATGGCTAATAATAAAACGAAAACTGTTCCGCTAAATTTCAAGCTAAATTAATCTGTATTGGAATAATAAAAAAAAGTGTTTTTTTGGCCTTTTTATTGTTTGACGTCTGTCAGTATTATGCCATGAATGTTTCTTAGAAAATGATTGATTTATGCGACGTATCTGGAGAAAACCGGAAATGCATTTCATAACACCAATGTGGTATGCACTAAATCCAGATATGCACGTAAAACAATGTTAAATGTCGACTCATATGGATTATATCACATCTTGTCCAAAATACCTCAAATTCTATCTTATAAAAGGATTTTGTTTTAGTTTCATTGACCGCGGGTATATTTTTCATATTTCGTTATACTGTATGTATTTTATAACTCTTCCTTTTTTTCTTTTTTTTTTTACTTTCATTCTCATTATGTTAAATGCAGTTCCGTGCATTTATTGAACGCCAATTCGTTTATTTTCACTGCATTTGTCCATGAACGCAACTGTATGGATTTAAAAAAGGAAAGGCAGTAATACGAAAACGGAGTGCATTGTTAGATTGTGGCCTGCAGTTGTTCTTAAATGTATTTTAATGTTGTTCGGGAATCCAAGATGGTCATTAGATTTGTTTTGTTGTTTTCATATACATATACTTACATAAGGAAATCTTGTAATCTTTACTCCTATACTATATTAAGATTGCCACTTCTCCTACAGACTATCGAAAATAATAATAATTGTCATTATAATTGATATTCAATGCAATCCGTTCCATCCATTAATGCATGCGCATATATTTGTTGCCTGTTATACAATTATGAGTGGCAGTTCATGTCATAAGTCGCTAAATTTCTAACGCGTTACTCCCGATTTTCTAGCGCGTTAGAAATGAGATTTCCCCTATATCTTTAACAGAAAAATAATGATAATTAAACATTTTCTAACGCGTTAGACATAAAAAAGTAGCGCGTTAGTTTTTACATGTTTAATCAAACAGTAACGCGTTACTTAGTAATCTTTTTCTTTTGCATTCTAAGAGTAACGCGTTAGAAATATATCTGTAACGCGTTAGAGAAGAACAAGTAACACGTTACTTGTCAAATGCGAAAACCAATGAAAATCAATATTACAAACACTGAAACACTGGGGTAAATATCGGAGTAAATTCTTGGAGTGTGCTTTGGAGTCAATATTTGGATTGCGTTTTTGGTGCGAGTTTTGAATTATTTTTGTTTTTTTCTGGTGTGTGGCGGGGGAGGGGGGTACACTTTTTGTATAAATCTCTTCCTTTTGATTTTAGCGATTATTGCATTTTTCACAAAAACTGACTCCAAATACTCATTCCAAAAAGTGAAAACCTGACTTTAAACTAGAGTCAATGTACTAATTATTCAGCTGCACTCCGTAACTATAACTCTACTACACCACTAACATCAAATACGGTATCATATGTGTGTTAATATCGTTTTTTATTTGTCATGGACGATTTATAACCATGTAACCGAAAACGAGTACCTTTTAGCCTTACAATTGTAAAGATATCGAGAAAATCGCACATTTGAGAGATATGAACCATATGTCTTACCATTTTGTACTCTTGTCTGATGTCCTTTCATCTCTTCAAGCCCTGGGCAATATGAAACATGATAACCCAGTTGTGCTTCAACTTTTACAACAGTACAATTCTCTTATAGTTTATAATGTTATTATTTTCTGCTGGCTTCCAAGTCATATAGGAATACTTGGTAATGATATAACTGATATTGCTGTAAAGCAGCATTAAGTTTACATATATCTAATGCCAAATTACCTTATACTGATTTTGTCATGACCTATCTTCCCGCGAATAACTCTCCACGAGAGCTCTATGCGTAAGCAATTTAAAATTGGAGCTCTATGCGTAAAGGATGTATATAACTTTTCTTGAGTATCGCTTAACGTGACACATGGTCCTCCATATTTACTTTACTGCATTTAGCTGACATGAGTTAAAGGCGAGGTACTGTAATCACACTTTGTCCGTCGCCATTCCGTCCGTCCGTCTGTTTGTTCGTAATCAATCCGTCTGTATATTGACATCTAGCTTGTTTACAAAATAAAACTTAATTGTTATACGCTCGTTTGAAACATCTGTCTCCGTCAGTCCGTCCGTCCGCCCGTTAACAATTTGAATTCAACATGAAAACGCATGCTGCACATGGGACTGATCCATATTGTTTTGAGATCACTAAGACATAGGTCACGGTCAGGGTGAACCGACAGACATTTAAAAAACAACCCAAGTACATTTCTACCTAGGATCCATAGACTGGTCATGGAACAAGAATGACCACTCTTGTTTTTACCACTCTTGTTTTTGAGATCACTATGTCAAAGGTTAAGGTTACGGCGATTCGACATATACCAATAGCTTCTACGCTATAACTAGGGCACCTATCTACCTAGGTTCTTGCAAATTCATACAGATTGCCCGTGAGGTTAAGATGATTCCTTTTTTTAGGTAACTAGTTGTACACCACTAGGTCAAATGTCAACTTCGCGGTGATCTAGCAGAGATAACGGCTTCCGCGATAAAATTCGATTACCTTTCAATCTAGAATAATGAAACTTCATAGACAGACAGCCAGCGGATGGGACAAAGATGAACCTGGTTTATAATGTTTGATTTTAGTGGGAATACTTTCTGAAAGAGGAATTTCGTAAGCAAGATTTGTTGGATGAACGGACCGATGGGCGTACTGACAATATGATTCCAATATATAACCAATTTCGTCGAAGCGGTTGTATAAAATATAATAAAATAAAAGAGGCATTAGTATTGGATTGCGCATAATAAATTTAATATATAATTGCAGAATGATAAAATGCATGTATTTATACGTACATTTTCCAGAAAATCGCAAGAAATTGTTTACGAAAGTAAAATGAGTTTTATGACAGAAAAGAACGTTCTACACACTCTGTATCGAGGTCCACGACATTTACCTTCGCGCCATTTGGAAGTATGATAAAAACAACATATATTCTGAATCGCCGGCATACTGGCCTCATCCAAGTACACATATAAACAAATAAATGAAACCAAATACAGTACTTTTCCGCGGATTCACATGTCTCCCTTAACGGGGCTGGACTTAAAAATAAAAAGGTCAATGATGCTTAAATGAAAGTTTGTTAACATTTTAGTAAAACAATGGAGTTTGCATTTGCTGATATGACATTTAAGTGCATTTGTTTAAAAACAAAATTCCATTCTATTAAAAACAAGAGGCCCAAGAGGGCCTGTGGATGTTCTATTGGCTAAAACGGCTCTTATATCAAGGGTTGTCAACATACAATTCCCATCAGTACTTCTTTTAAAATATTGCACAAACAACAGGGTAGGATGGCCTTAGCTCGCTCACCTGATAATCATGCGCAATTAGTCTGCTGTGTCTAGTCTGGCATGGATATTTTTTAATTTGTTCCATTTTCTTCTATGAATGAAATTTCAAAAAATGGGGGGGAGAGGGGAGGCGTTATATTAACATTCTTAACAAATATGGTAAAGATCAGATAAAAAATGAAGTAACTACAGATTAAACAAAGGAAAATACAATATAGCATTTTTCAACAAATCAAGGGCCATAACTCAGTCGTTACTAACAAAATCTAGCTAGTTTACGAACCTGTCCAATATTTCATTGATATACTGCGTTTTGCACAACTAGACATCATACAGAGGCTTCCTGCCAAATTTTGTAAAAATCCAACAAGCCGTTTAGGAGGAGTAGCGCCGATAAGAAATTTAAAGTAAAAATGTCAAAGGGCCATAACTCCGTCATAAATCAGTGAACTGGAACAAAAGCGCGATATGCACAACAAGACATCTTACCGATGCTTCCTGTCAAGATTCGTCGAAATCCAACAAGGCGCTTAGGAGGAGTAGCGCCGACAATAAATTTAAAAGTAAAAATGTCAAGGGGCACTCCACCAAATAAAGTATTAAAAAATTATTTAAAAAAAATATATATATATAAAAATCAATGAATAAATCAAATAAACAAGACGCCCTAGAGGGCCTGTGGACGCTCTACTGGCTAACATGGCTCTTATAACATCAATGAAGCGAGTGACTGCAATTTACGTTTTTTTGCAAGTTTTGGCAAAATAGAGCATTTTTAACTAAATCACGGGCCATAACTAAACATCTGTAAAGTTTGGTAAAGATAAGATGAAAATTGAAGGCCCTATCGTATTAACGAGGCAAAATATAGCATTTTTAACGAAATCAAGGGCCATAACTCCGCTGTTATTGGTCCGATATGGGTGGTTTTCAACTTGTCCGCGCTTTCATTGATATTAACAACCTGGTAAAGATCGGATGAAAAATGAAGGCCCTAGCGTCTTACCGAGACAAAATATAGCATTTTTAACTAAATCAAGGGCATAACTCCGCTGTTACTAGTCCGATCTGACTGGTTTTCGAATTTTCTGAGCTTTTATTGACATTAACAATCTGGTAAAGTTTGGTATAGATAGGATGGAAAATGAAGGCCATATCGTCTTAACGAGGCAAAATATAGTTTTTTAACTAATTCAAGAGCATAACTCCGCTGTTACTGGTCCGATCTGGCTGTTTTCGAACTTGACCAGTATAGTAGATGTAATGAATAAAAATTAACAAAAATAAAAAAATAAAAATAAATATTTAAAAAAAATATTTAAAAAAAGAATATTTAAAACAAATACAACTATTAAAAAAAAAAGTAAAAAATAAAAATAGAAATATTTAAAAAAAATATAAACTAATATTAAAAAAAAAAGGAAAAAAAGTTTGTAACGATCAGATGAAAAATGAAGACCCTGTCGTCTTAATGCGGCAAAATATAGCATTTTAACGAAATTAAGGGCCATAACTCCGCTGTAACTGCTTTTTAACGAAATCAAAGGCCATAACTCCGCTGTTACTGCTCCGATCTGGCTGGTTTTCGAACTTGTCTGAGTTTTATTGACATTAGCAATCCGTTAAGTTTGGTAAATATCAGATGATAAGAAGGCCCTATCGTCTTAACGAGGCTAACTATAGCATGTTTAACTAAATTAAGGGCCATAACTCCGCTGTTATTAGTCCCATTTGGCTGGTTTTTGAACTTGGCCGAGCTTTCATTGATATTAACAATTTGGTTAAGTTTAGTAAAGATCGTATGAAAAATGAAGGCCCTATCGTCTTAACGAGGCAAAATATAGCATTTTTAACTAAATTAAGGGCCATGACTTCGCTGTTATTAGTCCAATCTGGCTGGTGTTTGAACTTGGTCGAGCTTTCATTGATATTAACAATCTGTTAATGTTTGGTAAAGATCGGATGAAAAATGAAGGCCCTGGGCCAGTAGAGCTAAAAATCATCAGCTCCAAAACGTAGGTCAAGGTCATAAACGAAATCCATGCGTCCAAAAAGATGCACTACCAAGGACACAACTATGTCAAAATAGAATATTTTTTCTTCCAAAGATTAAGCTATAAATTAGGTTTAAAACACCTAGTGCATAATTATAGTTCATGAGAAAGTGATGTAACTGTAACAATTAAAGTTATCTGCCCTTTGCTTGGATGGTGGAGGTCACATCCACATTTGCTTTATCACGTTGCAATGTATCATTCAAAATACAACTATAAGCAATGTTTGAAAGGTCTTAGCGCATACAGTTTGTGAAAAAGTGACCTAAACGCCAAAGTTGAAGTTAAAAATTATCTGCCCTTTGCTTGGAGAGTCAGGGTCACATCCATATTTGCTTTGTCACGTTGCGATGTACCACTCTAGATACAACTATAAACAAAGTTTGAAAGGTGTAGTGCATACATTTTGCGCGAAATTGACCTCAACGCAAAAATTTAAGGTAAAATTATTAAGTCATCTGCCCTTTGCTTGGAGGGTCAAGGTCACTTCCACAATTGCTTTGTCACTTTGCAATTTACCACCCAAGATACAACTATAAGCAAAGTTTTAAAGGTCTAGTGCATACAGTTTGTAAAAAAGTGACCTCAACGCAAAAATTTAAGGTAAAATTATTAAGTCATCTGCCCTTTGCTTGGAGGGTCAAGGTCACTTCCACAATTGCTTTGTCACTTTGCAATTTATCACCCAAGATACAACTATAAGCAAAGTTTTAAAGGTCTAGTGCATACAGTTTGTAAAAAAGTGACCTAAACGTAAAAGTTGAACCTAAAAATTATTAAGTTATCTGCCCTTTGCTTGGAGGGTCAAGTCACTTCCACATTTGCTTTGTCACGTTTGTTCAGGTACCATCCAAGATACAACTATAAGCAAAGTTAGAAAGGTCTATTACATACAGTTTGTGAGAAAATGACCAAAACGCAAAACTTGAATGTTGACGCCTTCGCCTTCGCCGTCGCCGCCGCCAGAAAACGAACACCTATGTCTCTTTTTTACTTCGAAAAGGCGAGACAATAAAACCATTTAGATTGTCGTTAGGAACTCTATGCGTATCTCCAATACAAAACCTACGCATAGAACTGCTTTGGTCATGTGGAAGCTATATACGTATACTTAACCGCGAATTGCGCTCCATATTGGAGCTTGTAGCAAGGCTAAATGTAAAAACGTCGCTAACTGTAAAAACGTTTGCCGCTGAAACATAAAAAGGATGGCAAAAGGTCTCACTACAGAATTACCTCCCTTATTTATTTATTTATTTATTCATTTTATTTCCTCCATTACAGAGATTACATAATATAATATTATGACAACAATGCATATTAAAGTAGGTGATGTATGAAATATTTGAAAAAAAAAAAGTGAAAAACATAGAACATGAACAATATGTACATACATATATAAAAGATATCCAAAACATGTCTAATAAACATTCCTCTCTTGTTAGAACCTTTATTCACGAAACGAAATATAGAACGAAACGAAAGTAGACAAAGGTTCTGGAGGGGAATGTAATCATATATATTTAACTACAGTATCCTGGAACATGTTCATGACTTCTGCCAAGTTCGGATGTCACTTGGTGATCTTCGAGGAAGATATGATAATTTGAAAATGGGTAGGAATACAGTTGAATTATTAGTGAAATGGAGCTAGTTTTGAGGGGTGTTAAAAAAGACTGGAATTTAAAAAAAATTAAACTGGTCAACATTTATTGTGGATATTCTGAGCTTCAGAGGAATGTTTGCAGATTGAGGGAAAATTTAAAGACCAATAGACATTTTACAGTATGTTTACAGTGGTCCACAAGTGACGGTTTCTACATATATTATATAGTGTTGATTAATTCTCTAGTGAGACGTAAATGTAAATTCAAACGTCTTTAAATGTAAAGCGTGAGCGTCGCTAAATGTGATAAAAAAGGAACTAAATGTAAAAGTATTGTTTTTTGCTAAGTGTAAAAGAGAAAAGCGACATATGCAAAAATGTGTGTAGATGTGTGTAGATGAGTAATGTATGCATTGAAATATGTACATATGTAAATACTTTACCATGTTTAACACGGTATACGATGAAACGAATCTGTTGTATATACACGATGATTCACACAGGCCCCGCACCCCCCACTAAATATATAATATAGGCACGAGATTGAAAATATAATTACAAACAATTGTTACGTAATTATTGTGTGGAATATGGCGCAATTAATTAATTAATTCATTCATTCATTCATTCATTCATTCATTCATTCATTCATTCATTCATTCATTCATTCATTCATTCATTCATTCATTCATTCATTTATTCATTCATTGGTATCAGTTCTATTATGATTGTTTCGCAAGAATAATATACATGTAATGTATTGTTAAATGTGTAATTATGTTATATATGTTTATTAAAATATGTGTTGTCTTTGCCATAATTCTCTGTAAAACTTTGTAAATGGCCAAAGGCAAAATTTGCCGATTTGCTGAATAAACTTGAATTGAATTGAATTGGCATTCACTAGTCACATGACTAATTTCAGATACACGACCATTTGACATGATTAGAGAGTGTAACAAGTGTAAAACATAAAAATAGTAGTAGTAGTAGTAGTAGCAGCAGCAGCAGCAGTGGCAGTTATATTAATAGTAGCAACAGCAACGCCAGTAGTAGTAGTAGGTAGCAATAATAGTAGAAGTACTAGTAGTAGCATAGTGCAGTAGCAGTAGAAGCTGTTTTACCATAGCTCAAATGGCCTTTTTTGGCCATATGTAGCAACGCTAAATGTAAAAACGTCGCTAAATGTAAAATAAATTGTCGCTAGACTTAAAAAGGGTGGATTGAGATCTCAAAAAATGTACAATGTTGTAAACACACAAAATGACATGTGATACTATAGTCTATCAAAATATCGTTGTAAAGTCTTTGTTTCTTATGTTTTTATTCAAAATGTCACATTATTACATATGTCGCTTTTTCCTTTTACACTTAGAAATAAAAAAATGTTATTACATTTATCTCCTTTTTTATTACATTTAGCGACGCTCACGTTAACATTCAAAGACGTTTGCATTTACATTTAGCCACCCTTTTTACATTTAGCGACGTTTATACATTTAGCGTTGCTACACTTGTCAATGCAATTTATTACGTGGTCCCACTTTAAATCCATTAAGCGATGGGAAAGCTTATATCAGCAGGATTTTATAACGGATATTTCGACAATAAAACATGTTTTACTGAAAAAACGTGACAACCTGTTTAAAATTATCTATTAAATGTTTTAATTTTACAATATACAAACATTTTAAGTCTAAATTAAGGTTTTATTTGATACCCCAGCCAACCCCGATTCGCTTCCTGGAGAAGGGGTTGGATGGGGTATGAAAGTTAATACTCTTACCACGTAATGTTCTCGAGCTTTATAAGATTGTTTTCTAACTACCTAATTTCAAAGTTTCCAATTATATCGCACTATAGGGTTTGTGTTACCATACTATTATCTTATAATGAAACAGACTGGATTCTATTACCAAACTTTTATTCCCAATACTCCACAACAAGATCAGTCTAGAAGTTATTTGAATATAGATGGTAGGGAATTGCATGTGAACAAGTAATTTCTTTCGACCTAACTAGGTTTTCTCGTCGTAATGCAGATACTTTTTTTCGGAAATACACTTGAACGTTTTAAGTGTCAGCTTTTCCGCTTTTTGAATGGGTTATTCATTGCCTCGTTAATCAACTTTAAATAATAGATAGATCATATATGTGTACATGGCATTCATATCAGCACAGGATAAGAAACAACTAAGATAAGTTCCAAACAACTAAAACAGTTCAAATGCTATGACTAATAAGATAGAAAACGGTTTGTAGTACGATTTAAATCAGTCAATAAAAAAAAATAAGGTTCACATGGTTTTCATTGCCAAACTTAAAAATAGTCAATACATACCTTTAATGGAATTGTTCAGAAGCAACAAACACAAACCAGAGAAGGAAGTAGCACGCGAATTTATTGAGTGTTTTCATGAGAGGTAATATAATATGGAACATCTCCCAAGCCCCCTAAATGAGAGGTAATATAATATAGAACATCTTCCAAGCCCCCTATATGAGAGGTAATATAATATGGAACATCTCCCAAGCCCCCTAGATCTGCTTAAGCGATATTATAGGTTATTGCATTTGTATGGCTAAATATTACTTGGAACGAGTTGTTTTGGCAAAGGACGACGAGCTTGCGAGTCGTCCTGCGCCAAAACAACGAGTTCCAAGTAATATTTAGCCATACAAATTCAATAACCTTTTTATTGTATACTTTCATATTGTTTTTGATCAATGTTAATTGTATGACTATTACTTTTCGTTGTATTTGTGTTATTTTTTATAGCTTTTGATGGAATTCCTATCTTGCCATTCAGTTTCATTTTGTGTGGATGATTATTTTGCGCGAAAACGACGTCGACGTCGGATGACGTCATTAAAAACATCAAGGGATTTTCTGAAGTTGGTTTACCATTCGATAACGTTAAAAACAGTGGGTGAGCGACCATTTGAATTATTTTATCATTTTTTGCCATAAAAGGTTGCAAAAAAACTCGTATTTTTTTGTTGACACTATAGGAAGGATTCCGTTATTTTTATTTGAAAGTAGTTCCTTATTTCTATTTCGCGGCTCTTAGCAAGCACGAGCAAAAGTTCCCGTGCAATATCAATGCGTGCAATATCGTAGAATATTGCACGCTTAGCTCAATGCAAACTAAACGGGACAATATGAAAATATACAATAATCTGCAATATAGCCATAGTAATTGAGTCGATGACTCCAAAACGATCATTAAGTCATAATCATGCCGATTTACGGCGACCATAACTTTACAGGTAAAACGCAACATATCTATTTAATGTTTAATATTACATATT
Organism: Cyrtodaria siliqua; assembly: GCA_037043455.1. Classification (NCBI taxonomy): domain Eukaryota; kingdom Metazoa; phylum Mollusca; class Bivalvia; order Adapedonta; family Hiatellidae; genus Cyrtodaria; species Cyrtodaria siliqua. Next base: position 100,561 of record JAWPHD010007444.1, on the reverse strand, counting down.
TGTCTGTGATTTGTATAGTAAATACTGGGAATAGAAAAGCTATATCTACTCGTTTGCTCTACTGTGAAATATCTCCCAGTCTACTGTGAAATATCTCCCAGTACGGAACATTGCTCGACCTTTTCCGTCAGTAACGTCGTATTGGCGTTCTCGTGCAAACTGGTGTAAAAAGGCGTAAATCATTCGAAATATTATTCTAACATGACCTCCGCAGTCTTTCATATACACAAAGAAGAGAGACAGCTGTATGTAAATTAAGAAATAATAAATAGGTACCCGTAATTTATCGGTGAATAAAATACAGTTATGAGCTCGGATGCGTAGTAATTAAATCACGAGTGCGTTAGAACGAGTGATTTAAATTACTCGCATCCGAACGACTAACTGTATTTTATTCACCGATAAAATATAGGTACGTATTTATTATTTCGATTGAAACACAACAATAAACCCATTGTTTACGTTATTGTGGGGGCACTATATATTATCTCGGAGGTCAAGGTAATCAGGCTGCTATGTTTACAGGCTGTTCCCTTTGGCGCCACCGTATGCAAAGTTCTGCGCGGTACAATATGTTTAAATACACAGGTAGTCACGTGACAAACAATTAAGTCATTGCTTACGTCATATAGCTTGCGCTGTATGACGTCAAACGTTCTCAGCGTGTTCAAGATGCTTATTAATGTTATGTGAACTGATGCATATGATGGGTTTATATCGGGGGTGTGCAAGGTTTGGGAGCATGGCAAGTTTGTTGTAATTAACATTTCATTAAAATTACTGTTGAGTTTGTCTTCGTGACGTATATTTACCAAGTGACGTCATGTAACGTGGCGCTTCCGACGGATGAAATATACGCGGGGAATTAATGGAACAGCTGTGTTTTATCGTAGAATAACATACAGCTGTCTCTCTTCTTTGTGTATATGAAATATTGCAAAGTCGTGTTAGAATCTACGATAAAATACAGCTGTTCCATTAATTCCCCGCGTATATTTCATCCGTTGGAAGCGCCACGTCATTCTCGCCCCCGATCGATACTAGTATAATTTGAAAAATTCGAAATGACGTCAGTATGAGCGCCACGTTACATGACGTCACTTGGTAAATATACGTCACGAAGATAAACTCAACAGTAATTTTAATGAAATGTTAATTACAACAAACTTGCCATGCTCCCACACCGTGCACACCTCCGATATAAACCCATCATATGCATCAGTACATATAACATTAATAAGCATCGTGAACAAGGTGAGAACGTTTGACGTCATACAGCGTAAGCTATACGACGTAAGCAATAACTTATTTTTTAGTCACGTGACTACTAGTGTATTGAAACGCAGAATTTTGCATACGGGGGAGCCCAATGGAACAGCCTGTAAAATTAGCAACCTGATTACCTTGACCTCCAAGATAATATATAGTGCCCAAACAATAGCAATGGGGTTATTGTTGTGTTAGAATCGAAATAATAAATACGTACCTGTATTTTATCGTGAATAAGATAGCTAGTCGTTCGGATGCGAGCACTCGTGATTTAATTACTACGCATCCTAACTCCTATAACTGTATTTATTCACCGATAAAACACAGGTATGTATTTATTATTTCTTAAATAAAATATCTTTTTAAATTATGTAATATGTAGTTAATTAACCAATGTTTTTGAGATACTGAAAATATCCCCCGAGGTAGAGAAATGGCACCGATATAAGAACGAGTGAGGAGCCGAGGGAGATATTTCCCGTATCTCAAAAACACTGGTTATTAAATTATATTTATTCTTCTCAATGTGCGATTCTAGAACATCCCTCATTAAGCATTTAGTAGTAGTAGTCAATTACCGGTATTGTTCATTACTTCTGGTCGTGTCCAGCTGCATGTAGTATGCATTTTGGGGGATTTATCTCTACATCTATTTTCTGAAACTTAACAAACGGCATGGTATTGTGTGACATGTGTTGTTTCATGGAAATGTTTTTTTCTTGTTGTATGCTCAACTTCGACAATATGTGTCCATAATGTTGTCTCTTTGAAAATATGATGGCAATGGAAGAGCAAGAGCATTGTTCATTTCATTTTAAACTAGTCTATATGCAGCTATATACTCAAACAATTGGCCAGTTTTCTACGTTCTGTTTATTTCAATCTTATCCTCACATGCTAGTTATGTGTAATACTTAACATTATATATATATACCAACGCACTTGCATTGCATGTATCCTTTAATAATTCATTTGTTTATAAAGTGACTATTTCCTTACTGTTTTTTTTTTCAGGGCCATAGTAGATTGAGCAAAAATTTTGCAGAAGAAAAACAACCACAGTGCTCAGATCTATGTTTACAAAGCAGATACAACGTAATATATGTTATGAAATACTATAATGACCATTATGCTATAGAACACCAAAGACAGAATGCGGTACTGTCATTTCAGAGTTTAAGAAAAACCTGAAAATAAACAAATATGCTGTGTCATTAACTTTGTTAAAACCAATAGTTGAACATCAGTAGGGCATCGCCGATTGTGATAGACAAGTCAGTGCAGATGTTGAAAAAAATGCATTAAATCTAGACAACTAGGCTAATGTCAGTGTTCGTATTTCATTAAAGTCCCCAAGTAAATCTAATAAAGTGATTTAAGGTCTCTGCAGTCTTTCAGTTTCAGATGAAAAGTCACAATTAGTAGTCACAGAGATAGAAGCGATTTCTCATCGTGGGGAATAAACATATGTCTTAATATACAAAGTTAGGTTCGGTGAAATACCTCATTAGGTATGAACATATGATGTCTTAGTGCAAGAAGAGCTTATACTAAGCCTTAGTTACAAATATATAAACTGTAACATGGTTGTTTATGAAAATATATATTTTACTTTTCCATTACGGGTTTTGTGCATTATCTGGTACTAATGTTATGTGTCATAAAGCATATTTCCCGATATAAACATGCTATACTGGATGTAGTGTCGTTTGGTGTGTTTTATTCTTAAAGGGAATGTAGCGCCATAGCCAAACAGCTATTTCATTGAGAGTTCTGAAAAACTTGAAAAAAAGGTGAAAAAATTATCAAAATCGGATGATAAACAACAAAGATATGACCATTTAAAGGTTGTTCTAAAACGGATATGGGAGCCGCCATTTTTACAACTATGATGTCATAGTTCCATATTACCATATATGGAATAATGATAAATATCATTTAAAACGGAGAAAAACATTGCGAATGAATTCAAACAAATGTACTGGTCATACAAAGCATTATTGCCATTAGGTATTACATATTTTTCATAGTTGTGTCATTTTTTCCATATAAATCAGTAAATTTTCATATTTATAAATATTCCATATATGGTCATTTAGAACCGTGATGTCATAGCTCTCAAAATGGCCGCTTCCATATCCGTTTCAACAGAAACTTCAAATGATCATATCTTTTTTGTTTATCATCCGATTTTGATAATTCTTTCACTCTTATTCAAATTGTTCAGAACTCTCAATAAAGATGGTTTGGCCATGTCGCTACATTCCCTTTAAATGTATTATCTGACTATATAAAGATGCGTCCCTCGTAAACGTATGCGTACATGTTAAAATATACTTTTGTCAAGTGTTTTCTATTTCCTCGTCTGCGGGTAGTGAAAATGACAGTTACAGAGATGCTTAAGGTCTCGCATCACTTTCGTATTTTCAAAAGGCCTTCTATTACACCTTTCAGAACACATACGTCTTGAAAAATAAATGCGTTGTATATAATAAAAAGTACACATTCACTATGTTTTTCGTTTGCATAGGCCTTTTGAGTATTGAATGCACGCTAAGTGGTATGTGAACGTCAGGCTGTAAAACGCTATTATGAAAATGTTTCCGTAGATAAAAATAGCATGCAGACACATACAACTGAGACCATTATCTTGTTGTGTGACTGCGGGATGCGTTTAACTCACTAATAGAACAGAACAGTGCCACTTAAATGTAAACAAGGGGTATAATTATAACATTTCAAACACGAAACGGAAAATCTTCCACCGAGCCAAACATTATTTGGTATAATCATAGATAGGCTGGTACTGCCGGTAACCTAGAAGATCGTTGAAAGACAAATCTCACAAGACCTGAAATAAATGACTATACTGACAATTTGCATCTTCTATTATAACATTGTCTCTAAAAGTAAAAGGATCAAGATATGCTTTATTTAAAAATGTCGCTGCTATTGCTCAAAGCATTATATTGATTTGTTCACGTGCCTCGTGGACGAACAGAAAGCCGTTTATTGAATTTGGATAAATTGTTTAAAATGTATTGCCCGAATGATTAAAGAAAACACAACCAAAATATGGACCTAGACCACCTTTATTTTACATAGTCCTGTTAATTAATATACACGATATACCCAATCCTAATTATGCTGACCATTTATCGCACACGATGTAGTATCAGTTATGTCCAGTGCAATACACACATGGGCCTTAGATGTTGCGCTGACCTGCTTTACTTTCCAAAATATTTTCCAAACTGAAAGTAAACACATTTTTTAATTCTGCTGTAACATGATTAGAGTACATTTTAAACAGTGCTTCACTAAAGGTATTGCAACGTGTCCATCTTACTTTCAATTGTGAAGTTGTTTTCACTAGAAGCAAGTTAAATGGTTCAGAAATACATACCAGCCCTGCGTCTTTCACCACTTCTGTACTCCATAGTAACTAACTAAAGCTTTTTACCTAGGACTACTTCCGAGTACTACAAAAATGATCCAATGGTACCCGTTCTAGCTCCATATTGTGAAACGGTTTAGTGTCCAATTCACTACATGTTGGACAATCTTATGGTGCAAGACAAAGACGTATTTGGTAAGCGGTTTTTCAATACGTTAAACCATTGCTATGACGTCACTCTATTGTTGTCACTGTGGATTATTTTTTACAAGTCAGTTGATTCCTTTGTTCGCCTTGTACGCAGTCGTGTAAATGACGAACATAGGTATCCGCTGTTGATTCCTGAAAATAATGCACAGTAACAACAATAGAGTGACGTCATACCAATGTTTTAACCAGTGGGGGATCCAGGATTGAAGATTAGGTTGGAGTGGGGCCACAACCTTTTTTAAAAATTGAGAAAGTAACTACTCAGATTTTGGAGGGTGGGATTGAGCACAACTATAACAAATCACAGTTGACAACCAAAACATCACTTGAGCATATTTGATTCGGGGCTCGTGCATTATTTTTCACGAATCTACAGTTGCTCGTGGTTTCTTCATTACATCATTGACGTTCGTTCTGCGATATGTCTAGCTTTTTATTTTAAAATTTTAAGTAGAATTATTATCATAACTCATGTATTCAACTGAACATGCTGAACTGATTGAATAGTGACGTTACTGAAAATATGACTTGCCTGGCAAACGTATTGGTACAAGTATTTTTTACTTTTTTCGTAATAGCGCCTTCATTGTATCGCTGTTCACTGAATCGAATTTTAAAATTCGACCTGTTTTATTGTATAACACAACGTGGTGCATTTCAGGTCAACATATATAAGACGTAAGATGTAAGTCAATCCACATTTGAAGCTGGACATACATTAAACATTCTACCATTAACAGCTGATTTAATGGTGGACTAGCAAGATACATAATTGCAACAACTACACCTCTTAGCATTGCACTTACTATGTTGTCTGGTCATAACTTTCTTTGATCGTCAGGATGAAACAGATTCGAGAAGTAAAACAATATACAGAAGAAGAAGACTTTATTCATCAATCAGTAGGCCAGAGGCCCGTGAGACATAGTTTACATTCATACAAGCAATTGACATAGCAAGATAACAAACAACAGTTTTAGTAATATGAATATATGCTATATACAATTTATGACAGAAAATAAGCGGAGAAGAAATATATACACATTAGGACGTTTATGGGAATATTATAGTAATACAACATTTATACTAATTGCGGAATTGTGAGCGAAATAAATAATTAATATCATAGGTTCTTTAAAACTTGAGAACGAATTACTATTACCGTGCTAATACTCTTAAGGTTACGTGTCTTTATATAATATATTTCTGTACTACCCATGTGGCATTTCAGAAAGTCTAAATCGGAATGTTTTCCTCTAATATATCATTACCTTACGTTCTGTGTTTTTTATGCACACTTGATCAAATATAAAATGCAAATGAAGATGGATAATAGCCTTCTACAGAATTACGACCTTCCTTATATCAATTATAATAAATGTGTTTGACTTTATTTAAATTTGTAACAGTAATTTGACTATTTTCATGCAGTTTGTAGCACACGCCATTATTTCATTACATCTTGTTATTGCGGGGTGATATATGCATCCTGAAGTGTATTATTCATTTATAGCAACGTAAAGAGGCAGTTCAAACTCAAGGGAACATTATCAACAAAATAAAATTCAAATGTGTAACATCAACGTGGTAAAACGTGGTAAAACACGACAAAATATGTTCACATTTATTCTTAAAATCTGATCGAACCATTTTATTCAGATATAAGTAAACGAAGTAAGAAAAGTAAAGCAAAGGTTAATAAGAACAAAACAAGTATAACGCATGCGTTATATGTAGACGATTTTAAATAATGGGTTAGTTTGTGGAGACTTTGTTCAAGTCACATACCTGTAGTTGTCGATATGGAGATGACAGGAGGGTAAAGTAAAAAATTAAAAAATACTGTATGAATACAGATAAGTTGTTATTGTACACGTTATTATACATGTTAAAGGGAACATATTGAACTATTGAAACTGAATTGGGTGTTACGGCGCACTAACACATACAAGTTAAATGGAGCCAAACAGAATGAACATGAAAGGCTCATCTTCCATTTACATCTAGATAAAATATGGAGAATGGGCCTAGTTATTATTAAGTATAGGGTTTGGTTATATATAGTATTAACATAGAACTATAGATATCTATATTTGAAATTGAATCATTTATAGTTATGGTATTGAACATTTCAGAAAATATATTAAGAAATGGCCAAGGTATTACCACCAGACTGATCTTGACCATGTGGTTGTGGATCATTCAGTAGGGGTCGGGTCATTAAATATCCCTACCGGTCTTGGTAAATTATATCAAAATGGTATTATAGGAAAACAAATTCATTATTGCAAAATAGTTTTCTCTATTTTTCCCATGGGGAGTAAGGTATAATAATTCATTTCATTAAACATATTGGTATGACTAGTGGAGCTCTGTGGTTGAGTGATTAATGTGTTAGTATCGTGAAATCCTGTGTTCATTCCGGATCCTACCACTGTGGTTATGGTCTTTCAATTTCAAAAGAAAAATATAGGGAAAACAAACATAAGGAAAATTTCGATTACTTTATCTAACAATACACAGTAAGCAAACTCCATATGTATCCAATACTAATCAAACAAACTTAAATATCATATTGCCATATAACACAAACTTATTATACCATCCGGGCATCACCCTGTTTTAGTGTTTAGCCGTTCAGCGCTACTTTCCCTGTTACTTACACTAACCACTACAACTGCAGCTGAACAGGTCAAAAACGATAACGTCCAAATAATATCTACGTAGCGCCCCCTATAGTCAATAGTCAAAATTATGAAACACAAAATGGCAATACCATGACAAACAACACCATTCCAAACGTCCATCACTTTATCCAACAATACGCAGTAAACAAACTCCATGTGTATCCAATACTAATTAAACAAAACTTAAATATCATATTGCCATATAACACAAACTTCTTATACCGTCCGGGTATCACCCTGTTTTAGTGTTAGCCGTTCAGCACCACCAGCCAAGCTCAATACGTCGCATAATCTCGCTAAATAATCGCTATATTTCGAAACACTAGTAATACTCCTAATATGAAAAAGGCACAGCCTAAAAGGGGATTTATCCAGTTTGAGTAATAAACTTAAAATTGCAAACTGTTTAATTGAGGATATTGCACTCATCCTCCTTTTACATGTAAAACAATATCGAAATTCATTAGCCTAATAAATTGGCTCCTATGCAGTTTTTTTTTATTATTCTATGTTCAATGTAACTGTAACTCTCCAATACGAAAAAATTGAAAAAAGCATTAAAACGTGTATTTTAACACATACGAGATTCACGTGCATGTGTTCAGTACGGACTATTCGTACAATTTCAGAAGTTCAGAATACATCGAGATGTTGCGAAGGTGCGTGAACGTAGGTGCAATGGTCAGGTTCTCAACGATATCCCAACATACTGTTGTTTTGTTTATCAAATATACACCTATATCAATGATGCGCCACCACCCCAACCCCACACCCACTCCCAACCATCACCGACCCCATCATCACAATAAAAAATTGCTAGATTCTCATCCCCGAGTTGCCTTTCGACCAAAATTTCTTTAAACTGACAGCAGTTTTTGATAAAAACTGATAACAAAAAAATCACACCCAGTCCCAATTTTTTCTATAATCATGATAATGTGTATGAGATTCTAATAATAATTTTATATGGGCCCGAGTTTCTATACCCGTCTCGCACACACACACTCCCCTCGGCACCCCGCTAGCCCCCCACCCCCCCCCCCCACTCCAACCCCCCCCCCCCACCCCACCACCCCCCACCCACGTCTCCCAACCCCACCCTACATTGTTTTAGTCTTGTTTTCTGATCTGATGGTATAAACTGGCTATATAATTTATTATTGTCGGAAAAATCGAATAGTCAAGCTGCTCTATTCTCCGACAGCTCTTTTTTTCATTATAAACTGCGTATTCAATTCGTACTTAATGATGGAAAATAAAGAATCCAATTCTAATAATATATAAGTTACATGTTTTGTCAAAATTATCCATGGAAATGCTGGAAACTGGAGCCCGATTAAGATTTTTAGTTATTGGCTTATAGTGATCCAGTCCAGAAGACTCCTTCAATTAATATTTAATAAGTCCATATTTAATAATTCCATCAAATAGTTTATAACTACATATTATTGCAGTGAAGAGAAAAAAAGCCACTAAAACTTAGGGACTTGAACTCGGATCTTCTGCATAGAAGTCGGTAGCTGTAACCATTAGGCCACGGCATCAAACGAGAAACGACATAGAATTTATTACTCTGATTCTATGACTCACGCAAGACCTAAATACAGTGAATAGTAGCGTCAATAGTGCTTAATAAACTGCAAAGAAATATAAAAAGATCAGACAGGGAAAGTAGCATTCAAGGAGGACAGTAAACCACAAAACACAGAAACCAACACGCAAACAGACAAACAAGAAGGCAAAAGCAATAATAAATGCAAACGACATCACAAACACAAAAAGGGTTGACAATAGGACTACCGCCTTGGAACGGTCAGTGGCAAAGAAGGTCACTGGGGGTTTAAACCGGTTCTAGGGTGCACCAAACCTCACACTTACCCTACTGTCATCCCATTAAAACAGGACAGTGTAAATAAAGAAATCCACGCCATGATCTAATCTCTAACCAACAAGGCAGCATCAATAGGCAATATAAGTAAAACACAAATACGCTCGTGTAAATATAATACAAAAAAACAATAGCCTAGAAAGCCACATTGAAGGTACTCAATAACTTTGCAGAAGCCAGAGCAGTGAGAGAATAAACCATTAAGGGCACGACACGAAAGATCATTGACAAACATCAAACGCCACCGTCCCAATGGGCTTTAGGTAGGCGTCATCATAGGGTCCACAGCCTGTCCGGTCATCATACAATTAAAGAGGAAAGCATAGTGGCGAACTGTAAAAGGGTCCACCACCAAGCATGCAGTACGTTGCAAAATGATAGGGTCATAACCTCTTTTGATAAACTTTTTAACAAGTTTAACAAAGATAGTATGAAAGTGATCATGACCTAGAATCTTACGAAGTTTATAAATCACATCACCATAGAAGTCAGGTTGTGATAGTCCTTGTCGCAGAAGAGTCCTTAAATTACTTTTATATTTGGAAGTCAACTGAAATTGTCCTATTTAGTCGTATTTAGCGATTATTGGTCAATTCAACTTTAGTTTATTATTAAATACTCTCAAATAAATATCGGCTCACATTAGTTCTTGCATGAATCCTATCACGTAACCAATCCGGAGCCATTCATTGTATAATTCTTACCAGGTGATCTTGATCTTGATCACACAGACGCAAAAACTTGAGAATTGTCTGCATTTATTAATAAGCAGAACAGAACAGAACAGAACAGACAGTTTATTAATAATATATATAGGGTCCTATAGAAACCACAGCGTCTGAACGCAATGGCATCGTAGGTCCGCACTGTAAACAAGGACTAGAAACTACAAGACTTATACATAAGTACATCGTCTAAATACATGTATGTATAAATAAATTCATGTCACGTATCCAAGCATACAATATATTTTATATATATTTTTAACATAGTTAATAGAAATGTATTAACAAAGGCAGTAAGGAAAATCAGCATAACTAATTACATTAGGTCTCAATATTAATAATTGAATTTCGTATAGCTAAAGCTTCTTTTATATATTTACAAATGTTCGTAATCTCATTTTTATCAGATGAAGTCAGTAAATTGTGAAACTTAAATACAGATGGATTAACATAGTAAAAACGTTTCATATACTTGTTTCTTAGTTGAAGATAAAATCGACATATACATATAAAATGGTATTCATCCTCTATGTCCCTATCATTACAACCTAAACAATAGCATTATTATGTACTGATCATTGGGACCCTGCTTTAATTACACTAATATACTATATACACAATAGCTCCCGTCTAGAAAATCTAAAGGACCACTTACTTTCTAAACATTGATCGAACGACACTGAGTACCCCCATTTCGACATGTTTTAATACATGGTTATAATAGCCATATTGTTTTAAAGTGTATCTTGTAATGCATATATCGTGTGTGTTTTGTGAAATGTATAACCAATGGAAGCTACTACAAATATTGCGATATTTTAGTAAATAAAACACATTAAGCACTATTTTATGTGTGTTTCATGTTAAATGTCTACCTTTTTAACAATACTTTAAAATGCTCTAAATTCAATTCAGTTACTTTCATTAACCATGTTAACCTACTGAATTCTTATTAGAGATACTCGTTTTCAAACAGTCTTTAACGAGTTGTAAATGTAAAACCATGGAACGAATAATTAATGAGAGACTCTTGTGGTACCTGGATTCCAAAAAACTGATAACAAAGTATCAAAGTGGATTCCGGCGCCAACGAGGCACAACAGACAATCTAGTTCGATTTGAAGAATTGATTAGGGAAGCTTTCGTAAAGAAAGAACATCTAATCGCTGTATTTTTTGACTTGCAGAAAGCTTATGATACTGCATGGAAGTACGGTATTTTGATTGATCTTTATGACCTTGGTCTTGGAGGCCGATTACCAATTTATATAGAGAATTTCTTAGATGATAGACAGTTTCGTGTCCGAATGCGTTCAACCCTCTCTGACATTCATGAACAGGAGATAGGTGTGCCACAGGGCAGCATACTCTCTGTCATCCTTTTTAATATAAAAAATAACTATAGTTAAATGCATCAATCCTGGTGTGGATTGCTCTCTATATGTTGACGACTTTGTTATATGTTACCGTGCAAAAAACATGAACACTACTGAGAGACAACTTCAACAATGTCTCAATAAACTTCAGACCTGGTTGGATGAAAATGGTTTTAAATTTTCTAAATCTAAAACTAATTATAAGCGCTTTTGTCAAATACCTTAACATCATGAAGACCCTCATCTAACACTGGATAGGTCACCAATACCAGTAGTTGATAGACACAACTCCTTGGTCTTATTTTCGACCGTAAATTAACGTTTATACCACACCTTAAATACTTGAAGGCCAAGTGGGAGCAGATCGTAAAGTACTTTTACAACTTTATAGATCTATAATAAGATCCAAGTTGGACTACGGCTCAATAGTATATGGATCGACTCGCAAGTCATATTTGCCGATGCTCGATCCTATACATAATCAAGGATTATGACTTGCCTTAGGTGCCTTTCGTACATCACCAGCCGAAAGTCTATATGTTGAAGCTAATGCACCATCACTGTCTCATAGACGGGACAAATTAACCCTTCAATATGCCATTAAATTACAATCCGTAACCCTTCAAACTCAACTTTCGATACTGTTTTTAATCCTAATTATGAACCTTTTTCTATCGAAAACCGAAGGCCATTCGACCATTTGGTCCGCGTATTAAACCAAAATTAAGAGACACTGAAATCGACCTAAATTTGATTGCCAAGTATAAAGTACCACAAATTCCACCGTGGACTTTGGAAACACCAACAGTTATTTTTGATCTTTGTAATAGTAACAAATCCAGTACCGACCCTACTGTATTTCAAAGCAAATGTAATGATATTAAATCGAAATACAGTAAATTTCAACATATATACATGTATATGTATTATTTATTAAAGTGCAACCTGTTTACAACAATCTACATGTAATACAACATTAAAGCAATATTAGTTAAAGAGGCTCTACCTATATATTTTATTCCACCAATTGATATAAACTTTACTTAATCATAAAGAGGATTACGAAAAAGGTAAAAGGCAATAATTTTACCCAATGTAATATGCGTTTTGCTAGGAAAAAAACAGGATTGAAAAGTTCGGATTTTTGAAATTGTATTCGTAGTTGTTTTAGACAAGCCGATGACGGAGATTTTCCGATCTTATTCGTTTACAATCGGAACTGCCTCGTCGGATTGGCGAAGAGTTCCGAACGATTCGTTTACTATCGGAATTGGGGGCACTCCTCAGTTTCGCATGAATGTCCATGGTGTAAATCAGAAAGAAATCAACTAAGCATCTTTTAGGTCCATTGATGGTCTTTATAATAATTATGAAGCACATGTTTGATGTTTTTTTCAGTTTTGATTACTTTTAACTTTATTTTGGTGTATTGGAATATGCATTCTTTGGGTTTTTTGGAGGCTATAAATAGAAAAATGTGAACCAATCAAAAACTTCCTAAAAGTAGTTAAAATGGCTGATTTTCACTGACGAGGAGATCAGCGTGGAATAACTTTTTAAAATGCCGGACTAGGTATGTAAAATTTAGCATTTCCTGATATGCAAGAGCATTATGAGTGCAGACATGACCCTGATATGTGTAGGAAAAATTTTTATTTTTATTTATTGACATTTGAAATATTGCTAAAATTGCATTTTTAGCATGTTTTAAGGGGTGGGGTAATCTTAAAGAAATGGGACTAAAGTTGTACAGAAAATGCTTTTTGATACTTTTATTTGGTATGGAAACATGGGTAATTTTATTGTCTTCTAAGAAATGTATGACACAATGATGATGTGATTTATTTTTGCTCAAGGATTCAGGCTAAGAGCTTGTCAAGTGTTTGATGATTGAGAAATGTACATTAAACTGTGGAGTGCCACCAATTGCCCCGAATAGTTTGTTTTCGTTCAACTGAATCGCACTGCGCATGTCCGAGAAAATCGTAAACACACGTAGTTCTCCAGCAGGAATAAACGGCTGGGCAGCATTTTATTCAAGATATTGTTTTGATCATAATTAATAATTTACAGAACAGGAATACGGACCATGTTTCTTCTTATTATACCCATAAAATAGCTTTGTATACATATAAATGCAATAATATTGAGTATTTAATATTTTACATTAAAAATCGCGTAGATATAGGTAGTGCCTCTTTAAACAGCCAGCCTGCAGAGGCTTACGAAGCACTATCATTTTAACAAATTATGTTCATTGAGTGTTTATTTCATTGCCATCTTCCTGGCAATATTAACTGTTACAAACGTTCTGTTTAACCAACGTATTACTCAGTTGATAGAAACTCTGTTATTGTATAACTGTTCCTTGTATAGTTATAATCAGTTCCTATATAATGATTTCACAGCATGGAATAATGATTCTATTTTATATACAGTTAAATGACAGTTAAGAGTGTATCATGCATAAATACGCCTTTAATCACATTTAACACACACAGTTATTGTTCTGTCTTAGCGTTTAAGTAGTTTAATACGTTCATCAAATGCTTCAATCAAAAAGTTTGCTTATATTTTACAATCTACATTTTTCATTATATTGTTGAAAACATCAGAGTCACTACCAGTTCCACCATTATCGCCAAAATGTTTATGTCAAAGCTCGTGGTAAAATTTACACGTTACCAGGAAGTGCGTTTTATCTTCAACTTTCCCTTCATCAAACGTTTTACATATCCTGTTCTCAATCAGTACTTGGGGGCGTCTGTATCGACCGAGCTCAACAGCGAGGGGGAAAACACCACATCTGAAACGAGCAATGGCTGATCGTTGTTTAAACGACAACTGCCTGTCTAAATAGTGTTCTCGTGTATAGTCGGTTTTAAACTGTTTATAAGTCCTTAGTTTTGGTGAGTTTATCACATCAGCTTGCCAATTCGTAGTGAGTTTTTGTTTCAACTTTGTTTTGACAATATTTAATAAATAACGAAGCGACACATTTTTAACGATGTCAATTTCAAAAAAGTTGACAATGTTGCATTCATCTAGTATGAATTTCAAATCTGAACACCAAGTGTCTTTTAATTGTACAGTGTTGTTAAGGTCCCACGTTAACACACGATGGGCTATTCGATTTGGCGGTAACCTTACCAGTCTGTGCCATAAACGAACTATTTCGCAGTGTCGTCTAAACCGTGGGCTGTCCCACCCTGTATCTCCATCTAGAGCCGCCAATGACGTTTGCCTTCCCACACCGAGAAATGTTCGAATGGCTTTGTGTTGCAGCCTGACCAGATCATCGTATTGTTTATAGCCCCACACACCTGCAGCATAATCGGTGACCGGAATAACTGTACTATTATATAGTTTTTCGTAAGTGTTAAAATTAAATCCCTTGTTGGCAAAATGCTTGGCCATAAGCGCACCGAGTGACCTGCCGCCTGCGTTGTTAAGTATTTTCACACCATGTGTGTAATTAAGTGATTCGTTTATAGTAAATCCCAGATAACGGTACGAACTCACGGCTGCAATATCTAAGTCCCCGAATTTAAAATGAAAAGTCTGTCTGTTTGCTGTTTTGTTTCCTGCAGTGCATGACCTTGGATTTGCCAGTGTTAATTGCAAGGCGCCACCTATTTGTTTGAAGGTCTTCTGGTGTCTCTGTTATACGCCGTTTGCGAAGAACCAACCAATTACGAATTCCGAAACGGAGGGGCCATTTACGAATATTCTTATTCATTGTATTTTATCAAATAAAAACACATACAAATGCTTGTTTTCGTAATTTTAGTTCAAACATGTTTGGTTTTATAAATAAAAAGCTTCTGGAATAAACAGAGTATGTTAAAAATCACAAATCGTGATGTTCGGATTTCAGAATACTGTAGGATCTGAAAAGTCCATGTAGAACGATCTTTTTAACCCTGTTTAATAGTATTGAGGCCGTTGCAATCTTTCCTTTATTATTAATTCAATAATAAGATTTATAGAATGGTATTACCAGAAACTGTAAATAGACTTAGGTTAGGGTACTTGGAGAAAAGAATCGTCAACGCTACAAAGAGAAGGGACATGCGCAGCGAAGCAGCCTTCACAAAATGTCGTTTTGAGTAGCAGACTCGGATGGGTGTAGCAAATCATCATAAGACGACCAATGGTAGGAAGATGGTAACTGTCCATTGAATATGTGTGGTACAACGACTTGTTTTATGTTGATTTATATGTTTAGAATACTTCCAGGTTATGAAGGTGTGATGAAATTAAATGCGAGGCAGTTGGCTTTGCCGAGTTGGTGGGTGGGGCACCTGTAGTAAATATCTTATAAATTTGCTTTTTTATTATCTGATGTTCCATATTGCTGCATATGATGCTCGCTAAAAAGGAAAAATAACATAATATTGTCGTTTATCACACTGTCACTATATTTGTATCATGCTATCGTTCGGAACGTTTGGTAAAGGATTTGTTATTCATCGATCTTGCCATTTACCATACCAGTACATGTACTGTACTGAAGTCTGTTCTGACATAATAACCTGATCATGGCATCCGATTGAAATTTGTCTCTGAATTTTTATTTATTCATTGGAATCACTGCCAGTGTGTGAAACTTTCTAAAAGATATCCCGTGGCGTATAATCCACAGGAACTGGTCACTTTTAATTTTTGCCTTCTATTATTATAATTGTCTATATAGACAATTATAATAATAGAAGGCAAAACTTAAAAGTGACCAGTTCCTGTGGTATAATCCCCCAAATATAACTTGTGGTGAACCACAGACCTAATAACAAAAATGTCTGTGGGTGAACAAATCTGTCTCGTTCATTATTTTTCGTGCAACAGACATCAAGTTTCACAAAGAAAATATTTTTAACATGTTTAAGAAAATTCATCAAGTTCTACAGTCAGGTCCAGAGGGGTCCTGCTACACATGCAGAGCTATGTAAAATTAACTGTGTTGTGAAATGGTTGCCGTCTTTGGGTGCTTTTTTTACATACAGACTTTTATAGATGCAACCTAGACCGCGTATATAAAAAGTGTCTAGACGTTTATAGACGTGCATTCTTCCCCGCGAATAAGCATGAGGTCTCATGCAATCTCATGTTTTTGGTGCTAATTAAGGTCAGGATTTTTAGTTATTTCATGATTCTTTCAGATGATGAAATAATTTCAAAATATTTTATACTGATTAAAAAAAATATAAATAAAAATTGTTTACCGCCAGCTCCACATTCAAAACAGACGGCGAATATAGCCGGTTACGGGCTATTAGAGACAACCCTGCTAGTATTGCTTTATTATAAGAATCTTTCATGGGTATCCGATGAAGATAGGGAATTCCAACCCTCGGTATACGTGTTTTTATCGGAACCGAGGCTTAAAACACTTATACCGAGGGTTGGAATTCCCTATTTGAACTGAATACACATGATAGATTATTTTTCTTGCAAATCAGAGACATGTTGTGCATTGACGCCGCCAGCTACTATCGTTTTGCATGTTTTTCGGTATACCAGATGTTGGCACGCATGAATTTTATCTCGACCCTAGGGTGAGATGGAAATATCTAGCCTCTGTAAAATGACGGATATCCTTGTCCGGTATGCAAGAAAATCTGATCTATCGAGGACACAAAAATTAGTTGGCAAGCACACTGGCTCCGTGATTTTTTAAACCCTTTTCTAAGAACTGGAACGGGTATAAAATGTGTGCCTGTAGTAATATAACCCTAAACTCAATTACTGCTGTACATGCACCTATGCACAAAATTGATTTAATTTGAAATGTGCAACCTTTTAATGTCCGCAACAAAGTGAAGTGGGCATTTCAAAATCAAATGTTGTGATGCTTGGATTTCCACTTACAAGTCAAAATTTTAAACATGTTTTATAGTAGTATTCTCGATAATGTGCACAATCTTTACTTTTATTCAGGACTTTATTACAGTCCAAGTTCATTGTTAATTCGTTGAAAAGGACGTAAAACACCATACAAAGAAAAAACATTGTTAATTCAATGACTAGAAACATGATAAATTAAATTCTCAGAAATGATAAAACACATATCAGTGATCAAATTTAAAGGCAGAATTTGCTCATTAACACATAAACTGATACAGTTGACGAAGCACTCGGAAGCGTTTCAACTAAGAGAATTACTCTAACAAAATAACTGAATAAAATTAAACTGCACACACTATGTCAAATAAATATTTGTGTACTCATTACGCTGTACATGACTTCTGGTGCATTTTAGGCTCATCTTTTTATTGTGTATTTCGATTTTTTATTTTTTGAGCCTTCATTTGAAAAGTTTACTCACGTGAGTAAATGAGTATTGCACACGCTGCGCGCCTGGCATATTCTGACTTACATTTTTAGCCACTTGCTATAAAAAAGCAGGTGCAAAGGTTTTCTACTTGCTATTTTAATTAAGGTACTTGCATTAATATAATTTGAAACCTTGTTTCATTTTAAAAGGATTGCTATACCTAAATAATGACAATTTCACATTCAGCTAGATGCAGGAATGTAATAATGTATAATTATACTTACTTATATCCACCTATTTATAACCATGTTAGATAAATATGTTCAGTGAATACATGTAGACTGAGACCTAGTAAGGTAGTTTTCTTTTATTACTTGAACAATTTATCAAGTACTAATGTTTCCTACTTGCAATCTGCAAATTTAGCAAGTAAATAAGTTTTAAATTTGAACCCTGCATATTCTAGTGGGTAAAGGTATACAAATGAGGCTACATTACACAAATGTGGCGTCAACACAAAATATGTGCAGTTAAGCAGTCTATGCAACAACAAAACATGGCGATATTAGTCTGATATTGCACAGACCTAATAACAAATTTATTAATATGTCTGTGGATATCGGTGCAGAAATATTAGTAAACAAGAAATAGCACTGTTAGTGAGAAATACCCCCAAAGTCACATTTGACCTCTAAGTATGACCTTGACCTTGGAGCCACGGACCTGGATTTTGTGCGCGACACATTGTTTGGTTGTGGTGAGCATTTGTGCCAAGTTATTTGAAAATCCGTCCATGAATGACCGGACACAATTTGACTTTTGACCTCCAAGTGATCACTTGTGCCAAGTTATTTAAAAATCCCTGCAGGGGTTGTGACATAACGGTCCGGATACGAAATTGCGTACCTGTTTTTGACCTAATAACTTCAAGTGTGACCTTGACCTTTGAGGTACCGACCTGGGTTTTGCGCGCGACACATTGTCTTGTTATAATGGTGATCACTTGTACCAAGTTATTTAAAAATCCCTGCAGGGGTTGTGACGTTACGGTCCGGACACGAAATTGCGTACCTGTTTTTGACCTATGAAGTTCAAGTGTGACCTTGACCTTGAGGTACGGACCTGGGTTTTGCGCATGACAGATTGCTTGTTATGGTGATCACTTGTGCGAAGTTAATTAAAAATTCCTGCAGGGGTTGTGACGTTACGGTCCGGACACGAAATTGCCTACCTGTGTTTGACCTATGAACTTAAAGTGTGACCTTGACCTTTGATGTACGGATCTGGGTTTTGCGCGCGACACTTCATCTTGTTATGGTGATCACTTGTGCCAAGTTAATTAAAAATCCATGCAGGGGGTTCTGAAGTTACAGTCCGGACACGAACTGCGGAATGACGGACGGTACGATTACTATATGCCCCCGAAACCTTTGATGCTTTCCTTCCAGATAAGCAATCTCTAACAGGGTCTTTGTATCATGTCAGTGTGTGTGGTAGTATCTTACTTGAGCAAGGTACTCTGAAAGTATGCCAGCCTTCGGTGTGAAAGTATGCCAGCCTTCGGAGGGGATGTGTCGGTCCTGTGTGCAAGCAGAACAATGTGCAGCCAATACTCGTTGCTTCTGTGTCAGCTTGATTCACGTCCGTAAACATTCCCCGGAAGAGTGGTTTCTCATACAGTGCTCCAGATAAGACGCATATATATATTTATTGTATGCTTAGTTTCATATTGTCCCGTTTAGTTTGCATTGAGCTAAGTGTGCAATATTCTACGATATTGCACACATTGATATTGCACCGGAACTTTTGCTCGTGCTTGCTAAGAGCCGCGAAATAGAAATAAGGAACTACTTTCAAATAAAAATAACGGAATCCTTGGTATAGTGTCAACAAAAAAATACGTGTTTTTTTTTCAACCTTTTATGGCAGAAATTGATAAAATAATTGAAATGGTCACTCACCCACTGTTTTTAACGTTATCAAATGGTAAACAAACTTTAGAAAATCGCTTGATGTTTTTAATGACGTCATCCGACATCGTTTTCGCGCAAACTAATCATCCACACAAAATGAAACTGAATGACAAGATGGGAATTCCATCAAAAGCTATAAAAATAACACAAATACAACGAAAAGTAATAGTCATACAATTAACATTGATCGAAAACAATATGAAAGTATGCAATAAAAAGGTTATTGAATTTGTATGGCTAAATATTACTTGGAACTCGTTGTTTTGGCGCAGGACTCGTCGTCCTTTTCCAAAACAACTCGTTCCAAGTAATATTTAGCCATACAAATCTAATAACCTATGATATAATCGCCGATAAATATGGAGAACCGAATACCCACGTACACACAACTTAATAGCTTAGAAAAGTAGAGTGCGTCCAACCATACCCCTGCGAAACTCTGTTCTTATACTCAAGAACAGTTCATGAACAGTTCTAGAACATTAAGAACAGTTCCTGAACTGTTTTTGATTCATTGTTCTAGAACATGTTCTTAATATGTTCTTGAACATTTTCAAGAACTATTGAAGATCATTTCAAGAACTTTAATTTTTCTTAAGATATTCTTGAAAGGTTCTTGAACAAGTTTAGAACAGTTCAAGAACCTTTAAATAGAGAAAATGTTCTAAAAATGTTCTTGAACAATTTGAAGAACAAATGAAGAACCGTTCAGGAACTTCAAGGGTTCTTAAACCGTTCTTAATTAGTTCTTAACTCTTAAGTGTTCTTAAACTTTAAGTGTTAAGCACTAATTAAGAACAGTTTAAACCCTTGAAGTTCCTAAACTGTTCTTCATTTGTTCTTGAAATTGTTTAAGAACAGTTTTAGAACATCTTCTCTATTTAAAGTTCTTCAAATGTTCTTTAAAATGTGAACTAAATTACTTTAAGTAATAGATAGAGTATGGTTTCATTGAGTTGGTTCATTTAAACATCGAGATGGGCTACGCCCATCGAGGTGTTTAAATTAACCAACGAGATGAAACCATACTCTATTTGTTTTGTAGCATGTCCATTTCAGCTCTATTTCAGTTATTCTAACAGTTATTCTCACTGTTATTCTCACAGTTATTCTGACAGGTCTTATTTTGAATTAATCGATTTACACATGTGTCTGAACAAAGAGAATTGTCTGTGACCATGCTACAAATAGGAAATGTAATTAAGATGTGCTTAAAATATCTACAAATATGTTATCATAATAGGAATGTTGTTACAAATCGATTACAGCTGTGCAAATGTAAATATACATTAAATTAGTAAGCATTAGTCACAATATTAACCACCTAATAAACTATTGTGATCTTCCCTTATTAGTCACACTACTTACTGATACAGTGTTTGAAAAAGGCATTATTTTTGTAATGCTGACAGGCACAGGTATTAAACTGAAATTTCTTTGTTTTAAGTAGCTTGAACACACCCCAAGTATACATAGATGGCTTTTGCTGGGACATGAAAACAGTTATCCATAAACTTGGTATAAAAAGACATTTAGATTAGTATAAACTAATTGGGTCACCCTCGATAAATAAAGACTTTCAATTCAATTCAATTCAATTATTTTGTAGCACTTAAATTTTGTGTTGATTAAATTAAAATTCAACAGTTTCAAATCTTTTGAGTATTTCCACAAAACAACATAATTTATTACACCATTTCCAGAACAGGTTTTTCCATAACAAACTGAATGTTTATAAATGTTGTTTAACGGCTCATCAACACAGTATTAGGTTAAAAGAAAAATTACAGTTCTTGAAATGTTCTTTAATAGTTCTTGAAAATGTTCAATGTTTAAGAACATATTAAGAACATGTTTCGCAGGTGTTCATCTTCATTAATTAAACAAATCTATACTACTATTAACAAACAAATATATGATAATGACATTAATGCATGAACAGTTTAATATAATAACATTATCTGCAGTTTAATAGCCCATGTCTTCATTTAAGTAGGTAAAGAATATATGACACCTGAGTGATTCTGACAAAATTGCAAATAAAATGAAGACGCCATTCTTTTGAATTTTTGGCGGTAAAATGGCAGTCCAACTGAAGATTGTGCTTGCATCATTTAATGATTAAATGTAAGTGTTTTGTGATAATACTTTCATTACTTACTGTGTCAAAACATCTTATACATTTAATAGTTGTATTTGAAAGATGAAATTTCTAAATGTAGTCTTTAGAAACAGTATTTTAAAATGAAACCCCTATTGTCATGTGTTTTCGCGGATTGACTTTCTTTTTTTGTTGCTGACAGAAAAATGGTATTCAGCACTGCAGATATTATTTCATTTCAGTATCATATGTAACATTTCCCCAAGTATGACCAGGCATTCTGAAGGTTCAATTAATGAATTGTTCTTTAACTGCTATGTAGGTTAAATTAGTGGCCAAGGGAGTTCTGGAACTGTGCAGGAACTGTTCTGGATAGATTGTTCAAGAACTATTCTTGAGCTGTGCTTCATCTGTTCTTGAGTTAGATGAGACAAAATTTCTTGAACTTATGTTCAAGAACAGTTCTAGAACTATCTTACTTGAACTGTTCAAGAACAGTTCCAGTATAGTTCTAGAACTGTTCTAGAACACTTCCAGTACAGATCGTTCTGGAACAGTTCTAGAACAGTTCCAGTACAGATAGTTCTAGAACTGTGCTTCATCTGTTCTTGAGCAGTTCTGGAACTGTGCATGAACGTTAAATGAGACAAAATTTCTAGTCTTGGGTTATGTTCAAGAACAGTTCCAGTACAGATAGTTCTAGAACTGTTCTTAAACATAAGTTCTAGAACTGTTCTTGAACATACGTTCTAGAAAATTTGTCTCATTTAACGTTCACGTACTGCTCTAGAACTGTACCAGAACAGATTAGGTACAGTTCAAGAACAGTTCTTGAACAATCTATCCAGAACAGTTCAAGAATTGTTCATGCACAGTTCTAGAAAATTTCGCAGGGGAACTCAGTGGATGCTTATTGAAGTTTGAGGTACTGAATGACAGTCAAGTGCAGAATTTTACTTACGTTTCGTTAGATGCTTGCAAGAAAATAGAAATTGCCTTTTTTTGTCAGCTATTTGACACAAATTAATCAATAATGCCCTTAAATATATATTCATTCAACATTGCTTCTGTCTTCTTTTTTTTTAAAGGGGGAGATGAAATATGCAATGTTTTTTATGGTAATGACTAATGAATATATACTCGGTGAAAAAGGTTTTGGACCAGGGTATATAGAGTCATATAAAAATAAAACTAGTGGACAGAATTTAAGTATCTTTTTTTAGTAACCAAGGTCTACCCTACCCGGTTAATTTGGTACCAGAAACATTAAATTCCAAACAAGATTTGATTTTAAAAAAATATCGCGAACACACATTCAAGTAACCAATAAAAAGATTATTATTTTTTCGCAAACTTCCATTGTAAACGATAATTATTGTTGATTGTTGGTCTATTGTGAATTATCAACTGAGATAATAAGGGTTATGGTCGAATGTCAAGGTTCAGAGATCATTGTAAGGGTTCGAACACTGCCATGGTCGAAAACTTTTTTTACAGAGTATACCTTTTACAAAACTTGTTTATAAAACATGTTTACAAAAATACGCATAAGTTTGTAATTTGTAAATGTAAATACGTAAAAAAAACAAAAACATGCATACATGTGCTGAAAGCTTATCTGGAGCACTGCATATAAACTCTGAAGACATCACCCAATACCTGCTTAAATAACAATAACTGGATTTTAATTGACTGAACCCTGAATTATACCATACCATAAACTCACCAAAGAAAATTGATAAACTTGGAAATATGGAACCAGATTACAGATGACAGCAAGCTATTTCGAGAGAAAAACATTAAACATGTCAGAGGGAACATGACTAGATCGGCATGATATTCTTTTCTTTGGTGAGTTTTATGTATGCATGTGTGGTATATAAGGCTTAAATTAGTTGTTTATTCAGGCATTGCGTGATGTCTTCAGAAACCTGCATATGGAGTTGTGCCACATACTCTACCTACTTTATAAAGGGGATTCTAGCTCTGCAGTGCTCCAGATAGACTGCGCATCCATGTAAATTACGTGATATTTCAGAGTCTTCATTTTCTTTTAATTCACTCCATACCATATACGGACGTAAATTTCCAGGTACGCTATTTCTTTTGAAACGATGCGTATCTTGGTAGCTTATTTTTGCCAATCAGAGTTTTTGTGGTGCACAGCATACTTTTCACGAGACCGCTTTATTGATTGTATGAAACCGCGTCACCAGTTATTTACAGTTTCTATCTGGTTCTGTTTCTCATTTTTTCCCTGTAATATTGGTACGGGTTCACTGAGTATTTACCGCCAATTTGTTATGCAAAACAATAGTAAATTTGCCGATGTTTTTTAGCGTGGACTGCAAGCGATGAAAATAATTAAAAAAAGAGAGACCCGCTAATTGTTCGTACCATTTTAATGGACATTATTTCCAATCGCGGGAAGTGTCTGAAAACCAAAAATTACACCCAGGTATAGGTTGGCTAGTAGTAGCTGACCCCTAAAATCACACATACATGTGCAGGCAATGTTTATGAGCGTTAGGGATCTATATTTACATTATTGATAGCACATTTTTCCGACAGTCACTTGCACTTTTGGTCATATTAAACTATAGCAGCAAGGACAAGATTTAAAGCTATGCTTAAGGGTTCAAATAAGAATGCAAAACCGTAAAACACTTTGCAAGAAAGTAATTTGGTTGCAGGCTGACGGGCATTCAAAGAATAACACTTTTCATTGCTGTATGTATCGTGTGACATGGTCCATTGTGAGAGGTAATTTTCAGTACAAAACAGACTAAAAACTAAGCAGAACCAGTAATTTTTAACTGATCTACAAATAGACAGACTATAATAAATATATTGAATAAAACTGCATCTTTATATGTTAATAGCTGTACTGATCAAAGATCAGGAGAGCTTATGCCATGGTGCGGCGTCCGAGTCGTCCATCTGTCAAATTTTTTTGTAGCGTCTTTTTCTTAAAAACTTTAAATAATATTGATATGGAACTGTTTTTAAAACGAGTCGAAAATTATTTTGATTCGACATTAAACATGTCTGCATAGAGTTTATATATCAAATATTTGTAGCGAATACTCCTCTGAAAATTCACAGGAATGTTGCTCTTGATGTCTAGTTGATCTTACCAAAATTTCAGGTTGGCCGGAAATTCAAGAGGGCTGCCACGTCTAAAAATAGATTTTTAAAAACAAGTTTATAGAGCCTACTTCTTGAAAACTGTAAATAATATTGATATGGGACTTTTTCTAAAATGATCAGCATGACATGATGTTGATCCTTGTCAAAATTTATTTGGATTTGACATTAAACATGGCCACCAGTGGCCATCTTTGTTTGTTTACATAAGAGTTATATAGTAGAAACTTGTAGCGACTACTCCTCTGAAACTACTTGACGGATTTTCATGAAACTTCACAGGAATGTTGCTCTTGATGTCTAATTGATCCCAGCAAAATTTAGGTCGGCCGGAAATTCAACACGGCCCCTTGGCTAAATTTATTTTTTTTAAAAACAAGGTTTTAGCAACTACTTCTTGAAAACTATAAGTGATATTGATATGGGACTTTTTCTAAACTGATCAGCTTGACATGATGTTGATCCTTGTCGAAGATTGTTTGATTCGACCGACATTAAACATGGCCGCTAGTGGCCATCTTTGTTACTACTTTGAAACTACTTGACAGATTTTTATAAAACTTCACAGAAATGCTGATATAGCTATCAAAACCTATTAGTATAGCTTGAAAATCATTGACCTCTTGTTTAATAATAACAATTTAATAATTGAATTTTAACCCACAATGGCTTGCATCAAGAAATAACATAAAGTATATTTGTGTTTTACAACAATACTATTAACGACTATGACAAATAAGTTTGGCTTTAAATTACATTTTTTTTAATGCTGTTTTCAGTATACCCATGCGCGCAGTTTGCTAATACAAATTGTCACAGTGTCGGTGCCCAGACTCGAGCATTAACATCTTTTCCAGGCTGTGATGAATGGCCATGATATACATATGGATTTTTGAAGATGACATGTACTGGTAAGTAGATGCTCACAAATAACTAGCACTCCTTTCTATTTGGTTTCAGAACTAGAACGTTTCAGAACTAGAACATTTTGACCTCAAATTCAACTTGTTTTACTTACGGTGTGGTAACCGGAGGCCCTGGGTTCACCATACTCCGTGGTGCCACTGAGTTCCGTCGGTGTGTTCTTGGGCAAGACACTTTCCCTTAGCCTCGTCCGTCGGATGGGGACGTAAACCGATCTATCCTTCGAGCATGTTAAAGAACCATAGGAATCTGTTCGATAATAAGAGTAGGGCAGGTTCCCGGATTCCTCTGTCTGGGGCGGCTCTAAATAACTATACTGTGTTGATGAGCCGTTAAACAACATTCAATTACGGTGTGGTTCAGATTATGGACTAATGAGCAAGTATATAATGCATTAGCTGGTTCTTATGCATTGCATGATGTCTCATTATGTCTGTCCAGCAATCTTGTCTTGACTGATATTTTACTAACAGAGTCTTGTAAAAATAATGGGGTTAAGGTCCAACCTTTGTCTTACTAAAACTTAAAATATTACTGATTTGATTATTGTCTACTTTTTATATGTCTGCCTGTTCGTAA
This sequence comes from Cyrtodaria siliqua, assembly GCA_037043455.1. Lineage (NCBI taxonomy): Eukaryota > Metazoa > Mollusca > Bivalvia > Adapedonta > Hiatellidae > Cyrtodaria > Cyrtodaria siliqua. The sequence continues at coordinate 74,012 of JAWPHD010007444.1, read as the reverse complement.
ACAATTGCTCATCTCGGACAGTAACTCTGAAACTATAACACTCACAATCATGAACTGTACATTGCCCTTAGTAAGAGGATGAACCCTAATTTTTTGGGGGGTCAAAGGTCCAGGTCGCCATGACCTTATATGGAAATATGCATTCTTGACGATAACTCCGAAACAATAACACCCACTCTCATGAAACTTAATAGGCAAATTTCGTCTAGCGGCTTGGGCATTGGTGTCCCTAAGCAGCTCTTTCTCAGAAACCACTTGGCCAATTTTACTCAAATTTCCCATGGATACTCCTGAGTTTTTTTTATCTGATATTTAAAGGGACACATGGCAATCTTGAGTTTTATTCAAATATTAAAATGTGCTCCTCGATTTAGCTATCCTGCGTCATTTTGACTTTAAAACTGCTTGCATATAATTAAAAAAACAACTGTGATTTCAATTTTCTTCACTATTTTACTGAATTTTCAATATATTATTGGTGCAATATTATAAAGAGTTAGTAAAATGTAAAATCAATTTGCTTTGAACTTTATAATTCTAACAATTAATATTAATGATTGAACAAATGCAAGTTAAGAGAAAAACTAACGGGACACCGTGAGTTTTTAAAAAAATCAAGATTTTTAAACAATTTTATGCACTTGTCATCTCAGCAAACAGCAAACTCGATTGTTTTTATGTTTTTAAGGGTGGCATATATAGTAATCGCACTGTCTGTCCGTTTGTCTGTACACTCGTGTCCGCTTCATAACTCTGACAATAATGGATGGATTTTCAAATAACTTCGCACAATTGCTCACCACAACAAGACGATGTGTCGAGAACAAAATCCAGGTCCGTGGCTCAAAGGTCAAGGTCACACTTAGAGATCAAAGGTCAAAATCCGCGTCTGTACACTCGTGTCCGCTTCATAACTCTAACAATAATGGATGGATTTTCAAATAACTTCGCACAATTGCTCACCAAAAAAAGACGACGTGTCGCGCACAAAATCCAGGTCCGTGGCTCCAAGATCAAGGTCACACTTAGAGATCAAAGGTCAAAATCCGTTCGTCTGTACTCGTGTCTGCTTCATAACTCTTGACAATAATGGATGGATTTTCAAATAACTTCGCACAATTGCTCACCACAACAAGACGTGTCGCGCACAAAATCCAGGTCCGTGGCTCCAAGGTCAAGGTCACACTTAAGAGATCAAAGGTCAAAATCCGTTCGTCTGTACACTCGTGTCCGCTTCATAACTCTGACAATAATGGATGGATTTTCAAATAACTTCGCACAATTGCTCACCACAACAAGACGACGTGTCGCGCACAAAATCCAGGTCCTTGGCTCCAAGGTCAAGGTCACACTTAGAGATCAAAGTTCAAAATCTGTTCGTCTATACAATCGTCTCCGCTTCATAACTCGGACAATAATCAACGGATTTTCAAATAACTTCGCACAATTGCTCACCACAAGAAGTCGTGTCGCGACAAAAATATTTAATTTTTTTAATTTTTTTTTCTTCTATTTATTTTTATTTTTATTTATTTTTTAAATATTTTTTAAATTTTATTTTATTTGATTTTTATTGTTTGTTTGATTTTATTTTTTTTTAAATATTTTTAAATATATCTGTTGGTTTCATATTGCTCCAAGGTCAAGGTCACACTTACAGGTCACTTCGGGGGCATTTGTCACTTACTGTGACATTTCTTGTTAGTTACTAAAATGTTTACAAACTTTCATTTAAGCATCATTGACCTTTTTATTAGATCACCTGAGCCGAAGGCTATATTGGGATCACTCTTCGTCCGTCGTTGTTAACTTTTCTTCAAACAACTTCTCCTCAGAAACCGCTTGGCTAATTTTGACCAAACTTCCCACTCGAAAAAAATAAATAAAAACAAAACTTCTGGTACGTAAAATATTGAGTATGAAATTTGTAGGCTGTGTCCCGTTTCTTCCATGTACGGCGAATTTATTGTCGTACCTTATTTTTTTCCAAATCTAACAGCAGTGTTATACCTATTGATGAAGTTTTTTGTTGTTGTTTTTTTGTATTTAATATAAATAAAACATGTAGGCTATTTAAAACAATGATTATAATCAAAATTATGGCCTCAAAATAATTCCACCTTTCCTGTAAAATCGCGCTAAAATTCCCCCACCCAAGGGTGTGGGTCGCAGTCCCCCAAAACAGAGTGACGGCCCTGCCAGCTCTCATGGCTCGCGGAACGTCGGTGGTTCTACCCAGGTAACCAACCGCCTGGTTGGAGGGGCATCTGGGGTCTTCCTCCACCAATGGAAGCTGGAAAGTCGACATATGACCTTAGCTGTTGGTGCGACTAAAATCCCAATTCAATTCAATTCAATTTTTCTACATCCATATTTCAAATAATTATTTGAACAATTGAAAACAAATTCTATTTGCAAATTTATAAAAATTACTAAATGTTGATTATGTTAAAACCTGTGAGATTTTCAAACTCCAATTTTTTTATATTTTTATTTAATTTATATATGAAGCAGGTTTAAAGTTAAAAACGAAACTTGATTAATAAATTGAGATGCTAATTATAATTGATAAATACTTCAAGATTTCCATGTCTCTTTAACATACTTTGACGGGGAATATAAATTCACAGAATTGTTGATTATATTAAACACATGCAATAGTAAAATTATAACTAAAGAAAATTTGAAAACACTATATTTTATTACATTTTATTTAATTACAAGATGATTTTAACTTCAGAACAATACTGGAATAATAAAATGAATTGATGTGCTAATTGTAATGCTTGATTAAGTTTAATATAAGTATGAGGAAAGTACCAGTATTAAAGATTACATAATTTTGATATGTTCAAAAAACAGTAAATTTCTGAATTTAAATAATGATTATAAATTTTATCTTGAAATTTTCAAATGCAAATCAGTTATTTTATTCACTCAGTTCATACATATACCTGAAAATATTGAAAAATGGGATTAGAGACATAACGTTAATAATTATGCATTTTACTTGTTTTAGAGTAATTAATAGACCTATAAGAAATACTCTCTGTTTGTTTGTTTGTTACACAGTTTGATCAGACAGGATTCTATACTGTGATACATCCTGTTTGATATATGTAAGGTGTCAATTATGTGATTGCTGGGGTGTTAATTATTTGATGACCCCCAATAAACAGCCATATAGTGTCCCACTTCCTTTGTGGATATATTGGATTAAAGATTTTATGGTTCTCTAAAAAAGTGGGTCATGTAATACTTAGTTAATGACTTCTCCTGCTCTGTTTTGACTGCCAGCAATTTATAAATTGATTACATCTGGTTAGACTTAAATTTGGGCATGATAAAAGCCAGTCAAGTATCATTTAAACCACATTCAAACGTTTATTAGTTTTGGTGAATTTTAATTTAATTTTCATAGTATTGATTTGAGGCTCCAGTAATATATTTTATTTAAGTGTTCATATGCTAAAGAGGCACAAGGTAATCTTGATTTTTTAAAGACTAAAAGCATCCCAATAGTTCTTCTACATTACTTTCATTTTTGCAAATCATTGTTAATTAATATTTGAATTGTTTAAATCAAATTGTATTTGCCTTCTAATTGTTGATTATATTACAACAATACTATATTTAAAGCTAACAGAGGTGTCCGCAACATGCCAATTTGTCCGCGGACATATTTGACCACATGTAAGTGTCGAATATGCCCGCAACAAGCGAATATCTTCGCGGTAAATTTATGGGGAGTCACAAACAATTTTTTTATATTGATCTGTAAATGTCGAAAGGTAGATTAGAGAGGAGATTTTGCTTACTAGTTTGTTAATTAACAAAATAATAGACTTGTAGCAGAGTCGCTGACATATTCTTTTGTATGTGCACAGTTGTAAATCATTTAATTGAAAATAAAACTCGTCAGAATGACTTGTGTACTCTAACTACCAGTTATCAGAAGTTAGAGTATGGCAGACTGGTGAAATGAACATGCTACAAAACAAATAGAGTATGGTCTCATCTCATTGGTTGATTTAAACACCTTGATGGGCTGCGGCCATCTCGATGATTAAATCAGCCAAATCGATACACATAGAAGCAATTGATGTATCATAAATAATGATTAATTAATTGGCATTAACCATTGTTAACAGTTATTTATGTTGATATAAAGAAAACAGATCTGAATAAAGATGAAGAATGTAAAACTGATAAATAATGAAAAGAATAAAATGAATGAAAAAAAAATAATGTGGAATTCTATAAAATAAAAAAAAGCAGTGCACAACATAATTCAGTGGTACCGTATATATAGGCGTTGAGCGATTTAACATGAGAGAACAGGTGAAATAGCTGAGTGGTAGATTTTTAGATCACCTGAGGTCGAGGCGAGGGCCAATTTTGACCAAACTTCACATGGATGAATGCTTATTAGATTTGTTAAAATTAGGTCATCGCAACATCCTTAAAAAGTCTTCTTCTCTAAAACCACAAGGCACAGAGCTCTCATGTATTACATGTAGCATCAGCTTATGGTCCTCTACTAAGTTTGTTCAAATGGTGACCCTGGGGTCAAATTTGGCCCCACTCCGGGGCCACAGGTTTACATAAACTTATATAAGATAAAAGTAAATCTTCTTCTCTGAAACTGAATGAGCCAGAGGTTTAATATTTTGCATTACTATAAGATTATGGTCCTTTACCAAGTTTGTTCAAATGGTGACCCTGGGGTCACATTTGGCCCCGCTCCAGGGGTCACATGTCTATAGGGAAAACTTAAAAAATCTTCTTCTCTGAAACTGCTTGAGCCAGGTGTTTAATATTTTGCATTTGCTATAAGCTAATGGTCATCTACCAAGTTTGTTCAAATGGTGACACTGGTGTCAAATTTGGTCCAGCCCCGGGATCACAGTTTTACATAGACTTATATAGGAAAAAAATCAAAATTCTTCTTCTAAAACTACAAGAGCCAGAGTTTAATATTTTGCATTTACTATAAGATTATGGCCCTTTACCAAGTTTGTTTAAATGGTGACCCTGGGTCACATTTGGCCCGCCCTGGGGGTCAAAGTTTTACATAGACTTGTATAGGGAAAAACTTAAAAAATCTCTTAAACTGCAAGAGCCAGAGGTTTAATATTTTGCATTTGCTATAAGCTTATGGTCCTCCACCAAGTTTGTTCAAATGGTGACCCTAGGGGCACATATTTTACATAGACTGGTATAGGAAAAAACTTAAAAAATCTCCTTCTCTGAAACCACAAGGCACACAGCTCTCATATATTACACATAGCCCTGGGGTCACATTTGGCCATGCCCCAGGGGTTACACTCTACCACCTTCATTTTGCATTTGATCTTTACCAAACTGTGTCAGTGTCTTTATAACAATGTTTTTAACACAACAGAGGCCACATTTCTTGAACGATCTTGCACAGATTGTATATGACCATGAGATTTGGAGAAGTTTGATAATGGGCAAGTACTCAGGTGATCGATATAGGGCCATCTTGGCCCTCGTGTTTGAATTATTCCCCTTTGGAAAAAAGTTTAACCCGAAACTTAACCTTGCCTTTTACAATTGATTGTGGCTAATAATTATCAAAGTTCTAGGTTTACAACAACGAAAGTGGTGCTCTTGTTTATGATAGAGTTTTAACAAATGATATAAAATTAACCCATGAAGGTTTGCATTCAGAAATAACATGCTGTTGAGTTTTAATTTCAAACCAAATGCATGAAATGTATACGTGTGTTTTTACAGAAATACTATAAACAACTATTACAAATCAGTTTGCTGGAAGTTATTGCTTTTTAACTGATATTTTCAGTATACCACTGCGGACAGTTTGTTTATACGGTGTGTTGCAGTGTCGGTGCCCAGACTTGGGCATCAGCATCTTTTCCAGCCTTCAATGAAATGGCAGTGGTATACATATGGATTTTTGAGATGACATGTAAGTTGATACTCATGTAACTAGAAATTATTTTAAACCAAAACCTATTTTGATTACAGATCACACATACATCATGTTCAAAATCCCTAGAAAATTCGGTGGATCATATTTTCAACACTTTGTCCGCCAGTCCTTTCACCAGTCCCTCTGTCTCTCTTTTATTGCCCATAGCATAATTTGGAACTACTAATGGGACTGGAATGAAACTTCACGCAATAATAGAGGGCAATGAGTGGGAAGTGTAAGAACCATAACTCTTCATTCAAATTAGAGTTATTGCCCATTAGAATGTTATACTTACAATTTTTGTCTGGAGCTGTCGACATCTTTGCATATCTGATGACAGTGCGCATTATGAGCATGATGAAGTTTGCAACATCACAAGTAGATGAATTTCAATGAATGAAGGCATTGAAACGTTGATATTTAGAAATGTTCTTAATTGTTTCATTTAGTTAAAAGTTTGCCATGTAACAATTCTGGTCTGCCTGGAGAGAAAACAAATGTTGCTGTCTAAACATTATTTAATTATTTATTGAATAGCAAACTGTATATTAATATTAATTCTAACACTACCTCCGCAGTCTTTCATATACACAAAGAAGAGAGACAGCTGCATGTTATTCTATGATAAAATACAGCTCTTCCATTAATTCCCTGCGTATATTTCATCCGTTGGAAGCGCCACGTTACATGACGCCACTTGGTAAATATATGTCACGAAGACAAACTCAACAGTAATTTTAATGAAATTTTACAAAATACTTGCCATGCTCCCAAACCGTGCACACCCCCGATATAAACCCATCATATGCATCAGTACATATAACATTATTAAGCATCTTGAACAAGCTGAGAACGTTTGACGTCATATAGCGCAAACTAGTTTGTCACTTGACTAAGAGTGCATACGGGGGCGCCCAGTGAAACAGCCTGTAAACATAGCAGCCTGATTACCTTGACCTCCGAGATAATTTATAGTACCCCAATAAAAGTGTAAACAATGGGGTTATTGTTGTGTTAGAATCGAAATAATAAATACTTACCTGTATTTTATCGGTGAATAAAATACAGTTAGTCATTTGGATGCGAGTAATTAAGTCACTCGTGCAAACGCACTCGTTATTTAATTACTACGCATCCGAACTCTTAACTGTATTTTATTCACCGATAAAACACAGGTACCTATTTATTATTTCTTAAGTAAACAAAATAAATATATATATTTGGCTGGGAGTTGATGGCGTGCTCCTGTAATCCAGTTACTTGGAAGCCAGGGTCTGAGGGCGGGGTCTTACTATCAGAGTGAATATGTCGATCGGACATCTGCACTAAGCCCGGCATCAATATGGGCTTCCTGGGGGAGCCCAGGCATGTCCAGTATATAAGGAGGTAAGTATCAGTTTGCGCTCGTGACTAGGCACCTGATAGTAGCCAGTCCAATAAAACTTTTTTTATATATATAAATATATTTTTTTAATAACCATCTTTTCTATTTGCAGATTCATGTTCTCACGGTCTTCGTGGAAAAAAATATTCCAAGCCTGGTAGGACTGTCTTACCAACTTTCAGTGCTGTTACATGTATAAAATCTCAGCCTTCTTTTTTTATTTTTTTATTTTACTGAAGGTGATATGATATGGTTGTCATTTTATGATCCAGCCTTATTTATAGGCAAACAATTTGCTAGTTATGAGGTTGTGTTAAACCAACTATTGTTTTCAAGTTATTGCTTTCTATGTACTTTTTATGCACCATTTAAACAAGTTAGAGGAGATGACATACATATATAGCATTAGGCTTGTCCATCCCATCTGTACTTACAGATATGTACATACATCCCGGTTTTGTGTCTGAGCCATAACTCAACCATTGAATGGATAATAAAGATATTGGACAAAAAAAGGATTAAAAAGCAACATATTTGTATTAAGTCACTGGTTATTGAGAAATAGGTTGCCAGTGTTGGGATAAAATTGTGTGGTGTAAATGCATTGCTGCCTGTATTCTGTTAGATTAATTTTGGTTTAATCTACCACCATAGATTATGTGTTTTGATCAAGGTCTATTCTAATGAAATGGTGTATTTGGCAATGATAAACAACTCTAGTAAAATAGTTTGATGAACCAGTATAATAAAATAGTCACTGACATTTATAAACCAGTCCAGTAGAACAGTCACTGACATGGATGAACCAGTCCAGTAGAATAAATTAACTGACATGGATGAACCAGCCCAGCAGAATAATTTAACTGACATGGATGAACCAGTCCAGTAGAATAGTCACTGACATGTATAAACCAGTCTAGTAGAATAATGTTACTGACATGGATGAACCAGTTCAGTAAAATAATCACTGACGTATAAACCAGTCTAGTAGAACAGTCACTGACATGGATGAACCAGTCCAGTAGAATAAATTAACTGACATGGATGAACCAGCCCAGCAGAATAATTTAACTGACATGGATGAACCAGTCCAGTAGAATAGTCACTGACATGTACAAACCAGTCTAGTAGAACAGTCACTGACATGGATGAACCAGTCTAGTAGAACAGTCACTGACATGGACGAACCAGTCCAGTAGATAGTCACTGTCCAGTAGAACCAGTCTAGTAGAACGGTCACTGACATGGATGAACCAGTCTAGTAGAACAGTCACTGACATGGATGAACCAGTCCAGTAGAATAGTCACTGACATGTATAAACCGGTCTAGTAGAATAATGTTACTGACATGGATGAACCGGTCCAATAGAATAGTTACTGACATGTATAAACCAGTCTAGTAGAACAGTCACTGACATGTATGAACCGGTCCAGTAGAATAAGCACTGCCATGTATAAACCAGTCTAGTAGAACAGTCACTGACATGGATGAACCAGTCCAGTAGAATAGTTACTGACATGTATAAACCGGTCTAGTAGAATAATGTTACAGACATGGATGAACCAGTCCAATAGAATAGTCACTGACATGTATAAACCAGTCTAGTAGAACAGTCACTGACATGGATGAACCAGTCCAGTAGAATAGTCACTGACATGTATAAACCAGTCTAGTAAAATAATGTTAAGAAATGGATGAAACAGTCCAGTAGAATAGTCACTGACATGTTAGAACCAGTCTTGTTAAATAGTGTAACTGTCGTGGATGAACCAATCTATAATTATAGTGTAAGTGTCATGGATGAACCAATCTAGCATAATGTAAAAAGACCCCTAACCATTTTTTATAGCAATTCTTATAGTAGATGTGATTCTTATTTCTTCTTCTTATTTGCAGCTGGCAGTAGAGGTTGCTATGATACAGCAAGGCATATCTCGGGTACAAGCGGAATTCACCATGTGGATGAAACACTAAATCTAAATGCCAACCGGACTTAAAAGTGTAGTGTAGTCATTTTCGGACAGTATCGAAATATCACTGCCAGGTAGCACACCTGGAACATCATCATATATATATACTATTTAATTGACAATACAAGCACAGGCTTATAGTACAACAAATAATAATGGTTCTAGTTTTATATTGTGTATGAACAAAACAAATTGCTGATTTTGGTCATAGTTTAAGTTACTTATTTGTTTAATATGAAGATAATGTTTCTAAATTAATTTAGGCAGAGGCAGAACAACACAGCTTTTCTGCATATGTATAGTATTTGTCTTTCTTTGCAAATTCAAGTTCAAACAAATGACATTTTTGAAGCTATTGACTTTATTGTAATTGTATTTGAAGTTGAATTATATTAATTCATACTGTTTCAGGTTATGACTTGATAACTGTTATGCCATCAGTATGTTCCTGGGATGGTAAATAATTTGAGAACAACAATCTACACTTTTTTCAATTAATTTACATACAAATATTTTAGCAGAGTAAAAAATATAATTGAATTATTTTTATAAAAACAAACATAAAACATTAAAAGGCAATTCTGTGGGCCTTGGTTTATAAAAAATCCTGCTGAAGGAAACGTATTTTTACAAACTCTACAAGCAAAATTTCAATAGTTATATTGCCGATATTTGAATTGTTTGGGTGTTTGTTAACTATTTATCATGCTTACTATCATCAAAGAAGTATTTGAGTGAGATTTTTGTAACCATTAGTAATATTTAGGACACATTCAAGTCCTTTTTATTTGCAGTAGCATCAGAATGTTCATATGTTCGGGGTTCAGGGTCTGTTAATTTTTTGCAAGGTATAAGGTCTACAACAATGAAAAACATCTTCAGTATGATCCAAAAAAAACACATCTTATAAAGGACCATAACTCCCTGAATTATACTGTTTGAATTATTTCCCTTTGAAAAAACATGTAACCTGGAACTCAACTTATAATTTACCAATGATTGTAATTGTGGCTAATAACTTTCAAAGCATTAGATCTGCTTGTTATTGCACTTATAATTTTTACATATGATTCCACTGTTTTTAATTTATTTATTACCTCTTGCAGAAAACAAATATAAAAGAAAAACTCAAAATTGTATTTAAAGGGACACCAGGCAGTCTTGAATTTTTAAAAACTAGCGGCATTCCAATATTATATTTAAACCTATAGTAGAATAAGAAGAGAAAGTTGAAAATTTCATTTAATTATATGCAATCAGGTGTAAAGTTAAAATATTACTGGATTAATAAAGCAAGATGCAAATTTTAATGCTTGATAAAAATTTCAAAATTGCTGTATGTCTTTTTAATTATATGCAAGCATGTGATACTGCATAAAAAAACAAGGTGCTAATGCTAATAAATGTTCAAGATTGGCAGTTGTCCCTCTTTAATAAACAATAAAGGCTACTTTTCTATGTCAATTGCTATTTCATGACTATAAAATTTCCGGATGGACACTTTGGGAGCCAGAACATACTCTGTCCTCACTCCCCTCTCTATTGCATATAATTTATGAATTACATCATGTACATGTAACATTAATTTTATCTCAACCAACCCCATAAAAAGCAAATACATAAAATTGTTATGAAGTATCTGTTTTATATTTATGTATATTTAATAGATTTTAATTATATGTTCAATAGATGATATCTTGTTATATATATATATATATATATATACAGGTATTTATTTTGACTAGCTCATTTAACTTGGGCCCCGTGTGGTTCCCGGGGGCCCCCGTTTGGTCACGGGGCAAAGAAGAGGGCCACTGCAGATCCCTTTGGAGGGGTAGGCAGAGGGGTAGAATCCCCCCAAATTCATGTTCATTTTATCATTTTTTGTTCATGTTCATTAAAGGTCTTCATCATGATCCCTGCATTGTTTCAGGTGCTATCTTACTCGCATCAAAAGAGCAGTGACAGAAAAACAATAAACATGGCTCCAGCATAAATGGAGTTTCTACGATAGAATTTGTAGCAACTATGCAGTTCAGGGTGAGAAGGTTCTAGGCCCATTTTCCATATTTTATCTCGATGTACATGGAAGATGAGCCTGGCATGTTCATGCCTGTTAGGCGCCATATAACCTTTTCATATGTTGGTGTGCCTTAAAACCCCAATTCAATTCATTTAACTTGTATCTTGCTTCGACTCTGTGCACAGCAGTAGTTATCAAGTTGAGATACACATCTGCAATATCATATCCATATTGCAATGCAAATTACAATTTTATAGATAAAATAAATAACCCTGTCAATTTATATTATAAATTGTCTTGTTTGTTAATCCCCAGCAGTTAATATCTTGGCAAGTTCAAAGGCTAGGCACACATGATTGCATTTTGTGTTACAGTGTTTGAATGTTAAATAAATCTTTATTTTGTTTAAATTACGGCATCCCTTTAGTTTTTCAACTTGACTTGCATATTTGCAAATCATTATCAATATTTCAATAGTTCAAAGCAAATTGTTTCGGCATTTTAATAGATGTTGATCATATTGAACCAATAATATATTTAGACCTATGGTAAAATAACAAAGAAAAAATTTACAAATCCCAAGTGTTTTTACCTAGATTTAGATATATGCAAGCAGGTTTAAACTCAAAATAATACTGGATTACTAAACTGAGGTGCGTTATTAATTCTTAATAAAAACTTCAAAAATTGTCCTCTGTCCCTTTTTGAATGTGGTAATTATAGATATAAAAACATCCCGAGCAATGTTTGTGGTCGTTTTTCTGTTTTTGAGCAAAAGTATACGTTAGTGAAAGCATAGGTTAGTTTAGCTAGTTATCAAACGTAATGGTGGAAAACTAGGATAATCAATCAATTAACCTATGTTTATGGCCATTACCCGTCTGTAGAATTTCCGATGTCAGAATCGGAATTTCGAAGATATCTGTGGAAATATATCGAAAATCGCATGAAAAGTTCGGAAAAAAATTCCGAATTTGGAAATACACATATTTTTTCGCAATATCTGTAGGACTTCGCAATATTTTCCGCGGACATTACAATAATTTTCATTCGGAATGTGTTTCAATGTGCCATAGTCATTTTTTGATTCTGAAAAGAACATGAAGAACTTTTAATTTTTTAGCACTGGTAATTTTTTAGCACAATTATTTATTTTGAATGAAACATTTGCAGTGACATCGATGTATTTCGTAATGCGTATACATCAATATGAATTTTAACATTTTATTTAATGTGAAATTGACTCTGATTCGTGACAGGTAATTTTAACTTAGAAATTGTTATGCAGTGTGTGCTCTAGGTAATTTTAACTTAGAAATTGTTATGCAATGTGTGCTCTACTCTAACAAAATAGATTTTATTTCATCGAGAAGTGAGAAAACTATATATTTTCTAGAATGCGAATCTACGACTCATTTTTTTAGTTAAGTTATTTCCAGTCCAATGATATAACTTTTATAGCAACTGGTAGTTTTGCAAAAATGACCATCTGACATTTTTCACTAAATGACAACAATTCTGAAATACTTGACCTGAGTTTTAAAATCTATAGCTCATTTTCTTAGTTAGACAAGGTACAGTCAGTGATAAATATTAAACTGTTATTTTCTAGACAAATTAAAAAAAATTGTTTTTGACAATGATTGATAAAACCCCCCCACTATTTCACTGTTAAGCATAAAATAAATTGTTTTACGTAATTTGTAGCACATTTTAGGCCATATATGACGGTCAATTTTTTTTGTGATAGTTGGATATTTTCTTTTGAATACATAGAAATTCTACACTATAACGGTTTTTAATACTATAATGTACTATAATATAAAAACCCTGACTATGCTATATTCAAATAAGCACTACAATTGTTTTTAATTAGTTCATGTCCGTCTAAAAAAATTGAATATATTGTAAGTGCTTATTTGCAGTAAGCATTTAAAAAATCTTACTCCCAGATAGTACTAAATTATATTCATGATTCATTTTTAGTTTAAACTTATTTATTTTACATGGATTTAACGGAAGCTCTATGAACCTTATTTGAATCACTGTCTTCCTGGGTAGAACCAGTACTTTAAATGTCTTGCTCAGAGAAACAACGCATATGACGCAATGGTGGGGATCGAACCCATGACTTCGCGATCATGGGTCCAACTGTATACCATTAGACCACAGCGCTCCACTTTTTACACTTTTAACCCATTGATCATGAATACTTGAGATTAGCTAATTCATACAGACATCCAACACTCATACTAATGAATTTATGATATCCATATGCTAATATCTTATTCTGATCACAAATTAAGACTCTATAGGCTGGCTGTGTTACAGTTATGTGACTCATTAGCCAATGAAACTGGTGCTTCTATATTCAAACACAAACGCAGTGTGTTTATACAAAAAGTTCTGTCGTATTTTTTTTGGAGTGATACATTAACTTATAAAACAAGGATATAAATGTACGTTATTCATGGAGGATACCATTAAAGTAAGTATTATTATACCTCCGCTTCGAAGAAGTGGGTCGAAGCGGGGACTATATAGGAATCACTTTGTCGCGTCGCGTTTTATTATTTAACAGATAATAGTGACATGGTTGCATATTTGCTTCTAATTTTTGGTATGATGTGAAAATACGTTATGAAACCCACATAAGGTTACATTCCACTAATTATACAGGCAAAGTTTTTAATTATTTGTCCTGTTATTTAACAGATAGTGGTTGCATATGTTCTTTTTCATCTTTTATGATGCGAAAAATATGTAATAATAACCTCATAAAGTTATGCACTACTAATTGTAAGACCTCATAAGGTTAAACACCACTAATTTACGTTGTGTCACGTCGCTTCCCGTTGCATTATTTAACAAATAGTGGTTGCATGGTTGCATATTTGCTTTTCCTTTTTGGTATTTTGTGAAAATACATTATGAGAACCACATAAGGTTACATTCTACTAATTATACAGATTTCATAAGGTAACACTCCACTAATTTTTACATATGATTCCACTGTTTTTAATTATTTCTCCTGTTATTTAACAGATAATGGTTTCATATTTTCTTTTTCTTTTTTTATGATTTGAAATACATAATGAAATCTTCATAAAGTCACACACTACTAATTTTAAGACCTCATAAGGTTACATTCCACTAATTTATGGCGCATCGCGCCACCTTTTATTATTTAACACATAATAGTTACATGGTTGCATATTTGCTTTTCATTTTTGTTACATGTATGATGTGAAAAAACATTTTGAAAACCACATACGGTGACATTCCACTAATTACAAGACTTCATAAGGTTACACACCACTATTTTTTACATAAGATTGCACTTAGTTTTTAATTATTTGTCCTGTTATTTAACAGATAATGGTTGCATATTTTTTTCTTCTTTTTTTATGATGTGAAAATACGTAATAATAACCTGATAAAGTTATACACTACAAATTTTAAGACCTCATAAGGTTACACTCCACGAATTTACGTTGTGTCGCATTGCTTCCCATTGCATTATTTAATAAAATAATGGTTGCATGGTTGCATATTGCTTTTCCTTTTTGGTATTTTGTGAAAATACATCATGAGAACCACATAAGGTTACATTCCACTAATTATACAAACTTCATACGATTACACTCCACTAATTTTTACACACGATTTTACTAAGTTTTTTAATTATTTGTTCATATTTTTTATGATTTGAACATACATAATGAACACTTCATAAAGTTACACACTATGAATTTTAATACCTTATAAGGTTACACTCCACTAATTTATTTCGCGTCCCGTCCTTTCGTGTCCCGTTGTATTATTTAGCAGAAAAAGGTTGCATGGTTGCATATTTGCTTTTCTATTTTCTATTAATCAGATAATTCTTCTGCATAAATTTGAAAGCGAACTTTTTACCGAAGAAAATCAGATTATCTGAAATTTCAAATTATTCTGGAAATCTAGCATCAATTGGAATAATTTCCGCAACAGAATTGCAATATTCAAGTTACGAAGAAATGCCGATGTCCAAATATTTTCAAAAAACAATACCGATGTCCGAATGTTTCCAGAAGGAAATGCCGATGTCCGAATATTTTCCAAAGGAAATACCAGACGTCCAAATGTTTTCCAGAGAAAATGCTTTTGTCTGAGTTTTAGCCGAACTGTTGCCGATGTCCAAATATTTTCCGAAGAAACACATTTTTGGACAATTTTGTCCAAAGATATCGGAAAGCCGAAGACTTTATCGGAAAGTCAAAAATGAATTTATTCGTGGAAATTCTTTATTATTTATTTTCGAAGTCCGACTTATTTTCTAGTAAAACTTCTGTCCATTACTCCAAAGATTGGAATTCTGAATTTATTCCGCAGACTTAATTCGGAATTACGTGGAAATTATAGAGACGGGTAACCTAGGTTTTCAAGCGAAAGTATAGTTTTTATAAGTTTCGATAAACCAAGCGAAAATAGTTATCGAACATAACCTTCGAGAAACTAGGATAATGATCAACTAACTTATATTTATGGCATTTATACTATGTTTTCGAGCAAAAGCATAGGTTGGTTTCAATAAACATAATATATCTGTTCATGCCCAGACAAACACAGTAGTCTTGAGTATTTATAAGTTAAAAGGTTAAAACTATATTATAGTTACACAGTATATTGCTGTCTAGGGTGTTCCTACGATCACTGGTTGGCCATGATAATTCTGGCCTCCGGTGACGGTGATGTGGAATAAGTGCAATTTGATATCAATTTGACTTTTAGATACGGTGTGTGGTATTACTTCTCTGATTAAGATTTGAACAAACATAATCCATTCATTCTTTTTCATAACATTAGGTACTTATTTATTCTGTTTATGAGGTTGACGAACTTGATGCGACATCTTGTCCCTGTTTAGAAAATATCACGGAGAACGTAAATTTGAGATTTCCCTGTTGATATTTTAAGCGGCTTATAAACAGCATGTAATGCAAACACATAAGACTACATATATTACTTTTTTTTATTTAAACAAATGATATGGTAAATAAAGAGTTTAAATAATCATAATATATCGATCATTATGACATAATATAACCACGAGGAAAAAACAAAACAAAGAAATTATGCAAAAACCGCAGGATACTAAACTGGCACATTTCTCCCGTTTTGTTGTGTTTTTCCGGTCTAATATATAAATATTCATGGTACTTAGTTTGAATACCGTTATTTTTTATAAATTTAACACTTATAACCCGAGAAAGACGTTATTTGAAAATTATTCGTAATTGGAGGGGCCATTTACGAATTCGCAAATGGCGTGTCGATAATTCGGAATTATCGAGTATTCGTAATTGGCGTGCTACATCTCCACTATTAAAACATATATACACAGATGGTTCTTAAGATGGAGATAAAGTAACTGCAGCAGCTGTTGTTCATAAATACAGCATGAAGAGCCGCCTGCCTGACAAGCCTCTATCTTTTCAGCTGAACTTAAGGCAAACTATATTCAGGAATCGGATGATGACCATTTTGTAATATTTTCTGATTCCCTTTCATCTCTTCAAGCCCTGGGTAATATAAAACATGATAACCCAGTGATACTTCAACTTTTACAAAAGTACATAGTTGTTCATGTTATTATTTTCTGCTGGCTTCCAAGTAGGAACACGCGGTAATGATAGAGCTGATAGTGCTGCTAAAGCAGCATTACGTTTACATATATCTAATGCCAAATTACCTTATAATGATTTTTAAAGTTGTTTTAATACATATATTTGTAACTCTTGGCAAGCCGCTTGGGATTTGTCAGTTAATAATAAACTCCATTCAACTAAACCGTTACTCGGAGAATGGCGTTCTTCTAGTAGTTGTTCGAATAGTTCGAAAAGAAGTTGTCCTAGCCCGGTGCAGGATAGGGCATACACTTTATACTCAACCAGAATGTATACCCTGCTTTGCACCGTTAACAGTCAAACACATCTTGTTGTTGGAATGTGTAGACTTTGATCCTATGCGTCAAAGGTACTACATGCCCGGTTTCGGGCGTTTGTTGTTTTACATATATACTTTGTATTACTACCATATCATCCCTTATATTTTAATATTTTTATCTTTATATGTTTGCATTAATTTTTAAATAATCCTTCATTTCATCATCATTCAATCAGTTTTTGCGCACAATATGACCTATTTATGTGTCGACGTGCCGTAAAACACCATTCATTCATTCATTTAAAGGTACTACAATGTTAATACTATGAAAACATTATTTGATACTATAGATTTTAGTCTTCTTTAAGATTTCCTGAAAGAAATCAGACTATATAAATCATTATAATATGTTCTTATATATATTTACTTATTTATATACCCGTTGACGGTTATTTTTTTATTTAAATATATAGTTTATATTACTACCATATCATCCCTTATTTGTAAATAGTTTTCTCTTTATATATTTTAATTAATTTTTAATTACTACTTCATTTCTTCATCTTTCATCTTTCATCAGTTTCTGCGCACAATATGACTTATTTATGCGTAGACGTGACGTAAAACACCATTCATTCATTCATTTATCTGGATGTTGATTTTATTGCAAGAGATTTCCATTTGATGCGATTTATTTTAATAAACACTGTTTCGGCCCTGAATAGCGAGGTTGTGTACGCATAAACTAGATTTCAGCTATTAAAGTTAATTTAGGTAGTCGTTATCATAGGGTTTACTATCAGTGCGGTCATCGCACAATCCAAGAAGAAGACATAGCAGTAAACTGTAAATGGATTACTGATGCTTCGAGCTTGGCAATAATTGATTTGGTAGATGGATCCCAAATAGTCGATTAATACTCCAACTGTTTGCCTTTTTTGTAGCAGAGTATATATGGCTTTCCATGATAAAGTGCTACCAATGGAGACTCTCAAATATTTAGCCATCTTCAGTTCGTTCCTGACCATGGATGGAATAAATGGCTAGTTATACAAAGGCTACGAATAACAAAGTCTTCAATTTGATTACAAGTTCTAAAGAAAGGAATAAGTTGAGAAACATAGACCTCATACAATGTTGCTCAGAAAACCTAAATCACGTCACCATAGAAATCAGATAGTTTAAATGCACGCTAAGTAGTCGGGGGAACGCCTGCAAAACAAAGGTAGTTTAAAAAGTTCTTGCCCTTTGGAGTCGATAAATAGAGAATATTATGTCAGTGCCTTTTACTATCAAGTTTATTAGGCGAGGCTTAGAAAACGAAGAATGGTGAGGCTCTGCCGACCCATTCTTCGTTTTCGTGCCGAGCCTAATAAACTTGATAGCAAAAGGCACTGACATAATATTCTATTTCTCATGTAGATTATCCACATTTTCTGAATGAATTACTATTATTTACTATTTCTCCGAATGTTACGCTTATCGAGGACGCCGCCATGTTGTTGTTTTTTGTTTGTTTTATGACGTCAGACAACGTTACGTGCATGACGTCAGATAACGTTACGTACAATAAACGCCGAGGGATTCCGCATTGATTTGCTCTATTGGTCATAGGCAAATAAAGCAAAATTTAATAGGTCACCCCTTTATTGGGCAGAAAAGTTCACATCTGCATGATAAAAAAAGATACAGAGGCATACAAAACCGAGACCGTTATCTTGTTTATGACTGAGGGGTTCGTTTGAGCCACTTGTAGACAAAATGCGAATTAAATGTCAACAAGAACGTATTAGTCGTATTATATCATTTCACACACGAAACGAAAAATCTTCCACTGACACAAACATCTAGTATAATTATGGCTATATTCTTAATGCCGGTAATTTAGAAACTTTTGGAAAGACAATTCTCACAAAACCTGACATAAATGGATAATGGACAAGCTGCGTCTTCTAATGCAACACTATCTCTAAAAGAAAAAATCCAAATTGACATTTTTTAATAATGTCGCAATTATTGCTCGGAGCGCAATACTAATGTGTTTCCGTGTTTCGTTGAAAAAAAAAAAGCGTTAAATAGATATTGGATAAATTTTTCGCTTTACATTATATTGCTCGAAAGATTAAAATGTCTCAACCAAAACATTGTTTTATCAAACATTTCTGGCCAATGCTTGACACGTTGGACAACAAGTTAATTAACCTTACTAATAACTAATAACCACGTGGCTAATGATTTAAATAATAATGTAGACTTTCTTAATCTCTCTTTCACGAAGGATTGAACTGAATTGGGGTTTTAAGGCGCACCAACACATGAAAGGTTATATAGCGCCTAGCAAGAATGAACATGCCAGGCTCATCCTCCATGTACATCGAGATACACTATGGAGAACGGGCCTAGAACCTTCTCACTCTGAACTGCAGAGTTGCTGCAAATTCTATTGTAGACACTAAATTTACGATGGAGTCACGTTATATAGGTGTTTTGCCACTGCTGTAGTGATATGAGCGAGATGGCACCTGAAACAATGCAGGGGTCATGATGAAGACCTTTAATGAGCATGATCAAAAAATGATTAAATGAACTTGAATTTGGGGGGGGGGGGTGGGGGTGGGGGGGGGGGGGGTTGAGCATGATCAAAAAATGATAAAATGAACTTGAATTTGGGGGGGGGGGGGGGGCGGGTCGAAGGAAGGAGTGGAAGTGACGCTTGAAATCTGCAATAGGTGGCGATATCTACAAAACATTACAATGTTCCATAATTGAGATATATTTAACACACGCGCGAGCGAGCGCGCGCACTCACGCACACACACACACAAACACAAACACACACAAACACACACACTAAAGTATAGTAAAACCCTCTAAATATGACGGTATCCTGATAATATTGACGTATTAAGCAGTCAATCAGCTCATTTAAACATTTAATATACATGATCAACTTTACAGCTTTTGTTTTGGTTCTGATGTTAGCGTATTCTTTATGTTACTGCTAATGTGTTTATGTGAAGAGGTTTTTAGTTACACACATGCTGGTCAATGCTTGTCTAGTATATCTTCCGCTCGTCGGAGTCTTGTGTATGAAATATAGTGCGACAGCAAATTACCGGTTATTACGTAAACATTTAGTATCCTTCTTTATGCACGTGACGAGTACAACTAATAGAGGTGGAATAGTTACTTATTTCCTCCCACATTTCCTTTCATTAATTTACAAATCTAGTACGAAAGTTTATGGTCTTAGCGAAAGATTTTGACTAATCTGCACACGGATGATTCTAAGATTAATGGTTAAACGTTCGTTAATATTAGGCCAACCTTCAAGATATTCGCCTTATTAAAATATTTGAAAACTTAAAAGATCTTCTCAGGAACCGCATAAGATTTTGGCATTTTCTTTTTGCTAAAATAATGATCGTTAGGCTCTAAACTATCAAGTGTGTTAAAATAAAGTCAAAAAAGACTCTGCCCCGGGTGTCCAGAATGTGACCAAAATGTATATAAAGAAATATCGTTTGTTTCCATAGACTTATTTAGAAACACTTGGGAGGATTTTTTCTCTGAAACCACAATGCAAATACGTGTCGGTCCCATAAAATGAACAAATCGTAAGATAATGGATCTGTACCAAGTTTGTTAGAACAATGGAACTGGGATCAAAGTTTGCTTCTCCGAGGGGCTTACAGTTTTACACAGATGCATTTAACAAATGTTAAGAAGTCTGCTGTGAACTCAGCAGAGCTAGTTTACCAGCTTCTGTTACTATTGCAAGAGTCTATAATGATATGTGACAAGGTGATCTATTGAGGGATATTTGGCATTCTTGTTTATAAATATAACATTTTGATTATCCGATGTTACTTGTAGAAAGGATAGGTAAAACGACAGTTTTAATATATAAATTTCTCACCCTTATACCAATCCTTTGAATGTTGAATAGTCTTCGAACTAACGTTACTTCGTTTGTCAATCATTCCTGGAACTTTATTCTATTAACTCATCTCCTTTGTTTCTTCTTTTGTTCACCGAAAAATGTATTTGAATATGTTAATTATTTTGCCATCTTATTAACTGTTAATTACAGTTCTGTTGTAAAGGGCCTTTATTAATGTTGGAAGAACTTGTGGCCCAACCCTTTTGCGGCTTGTTTATAGAAGAAAAGCAATAAAATATATTTATAAAGTAAAAGTAATCTACGTGAGTTAGTTCCGTGATTTCGTTAGTTAGTACCGTGATTTCGTGAATCTGTACCGTGAGTACCGTGATTTCGTGAGTCTGTACCGTGATTGTGTTAGTTAGTACCGTGATTTCGTGAGTCTGTACCATGATGACTGAGTTAGTACATGTACTGTGCTTTCGTGAGTTAGTACGTCGATGTCGTGAGTTAGTATTGTTATAAATATTATATTTAACCAGATTAACGTTGAACTCATAAACTGCCTCAAAGCAACAAACACTGTGGTGTCATCTTGTAGAATTTGAGGTGACATCCAAGCCGAAATTTATCAAACAACTACTTAGTAAAGCCTGAACCAAGTGAACTTTAAAAGGAAGAGCACAATTAGAATCTTAACACATGTAGTCTCCTAATACATGTCCATTTCCTTTTACAATTGTACTATTGTAACCGTGGCATATCAACCGAAGCCGAGGGAGATATTCAATATCCGAATCTCACGAATGTGATATTTATTTTATTATACCGAAATCCCCTGGGGACAAAATAAAATTGATTTTCAGTACAGATTTCGCTTTGCCGGATTTTTTTTAAGTTGCCATGACGTTCTATAGTTGGATTGATAATAATATAACTAAGCAAATGAGTGGTAGTTTATTGAAATCGGTAAAGTACTTTTGAAGTTACGAGATAATTTATTTATGAACAGCATTATCTCTAAGGTCTAAATGTATATTACATGTATCATTCAAATGCATTCGCCATCGATTGCGACGGAAATAAAGAACACGTTAGTAACAAATGTACACAGAATGACACAGTTTTTGCCATAACCTTCGTGTCTGGTTTAGTGTTTGGGTTAATGATATATTTAACAAGCAATATTAGATTAGGTACTTGTCTGTTGACTCGGGGGTTTTATATTGACATCTCTCCTGATGATGCAGTTCGAATGGAGATATTCTATTCTATATCTGTGACAATATCATGTTTGCATTAGTTGGTTTAAAGATATTTAATTTTTCTAACGTTTACAACATTACGTATGTAATTGTATAAAAACATATTAAAGGATTAGAATGAAAGCAACATTGCTTATACAATTATTCTCATTAGAATGGTAATTGGTAATTTATATAATAATGACGGTTTGTTACAATTGCTCCTTTTAAAGCAAAAAAAAACATATACATGTACTAGTTCCAGAAAAAGATTTTTTTGGTGGGAAATCAATCTTTGGACAATAAAGGACAGGACAATGGAGAGGAGAAGAGAGCGCATGCATCAGTCGTTTTCTTTTCATTCTGTTATAGCTCCATTGGTAGCTGCCTATAGGCATTGTAGGCACGTGCCTACATATTGTCCCCAGAAATCAAAAAAGAGAAAGAAAATGCAATACAAACAGAGTGGATATGGGGTGGAGGGGTATGGTTAGCTCATACTAATTTTTACTCGTGGTCTTTTCAGAAAATAAAAGTCAAACTGTTTTCGCTCGCGGTCTTTTGGAGCCAAAAACACATCATCATTGTGCACAATTTTGAAAGATTTTCAGAAAGCAAGTATTCATATTAATATATTTTATTTTGTTCTGTTCCGAGGTTTTTGTTGCGAAATTGCAAATTACAAAAGCTTGAAATCGAGGGTTAAAAACATACTGTTTGCTGCTTAAAATACCGTCAGAATGCAGGATTTGGCTTCCATCTAAAAAAACGGGGGGCATGCCCCCGGACCCCGTCTACACTGATTTAGACACAGCTACGCCCCTGACCTCAAAATGTTTTGTACGAAAAGGGGCAACAACTAATTACAAAAAGAACAGCTCTGTCATGTAGTAGACCATTTAATCAAAGTATTCTTTGCTTCACGAAATTCATAAATGTCGAAGTTTCGTTTGAAAACGTCGAGCCATTTCAGTATTGTGTTTAATGTTAAGATATTGCAACGTTCAAAGCCTAAGTTTGTTCACCTGCTTGAGCCAAATGCGCAGTCTGTCGATAATGAAACTTTAATGGGATAACCATTGGTGTGTTCAGTGCTGTTAACACCTTCTTTTCTAAAGGACAAGCCTAATGTCGCCCTGTACCATTCGATTAGCAGTAGCATATTAAACATTTTCAGTATTCAATACGAATTAAATTTTAATTTAATCTATTCTATTTAAAAATATCTACAGTTGTTTAGCTGAAAATTTCATTCAAATTGAACAACAATAAACTTGTTAAATTCAGAGCATATCAGTACGACCCCCAAAAGCAAAAGTCACTAATACCCAGTATATCCCAATATCCGTAGGAGATCCCAATATCCGTAGGAGATGTCAGGCGTGCATTGCCGCTAATGGTGGATATTGTAACTTTTGCTTTCGAAATGATTCCTTTCAACACATACCTCTTAAAGAGTTTTATCAATAAATATGTCAATCATGTAAAGTAGTTTGTTTTTCTTTTCGATAACATCTTTATAAAATACGGTAAAACAGTTTACCGCCAGGTTGTCAAATCAATGAATATTTCAGAGAGCGGTTAGAAGAAAAAAGTGTAGATTTCATATGGTATTTGGCATACCCAACTTTCAGTTTCAGCCACTCTAGAAAAGCCGATATATGTTTTATATAGAACAAAGAAGGGCCAATTCACTTTATAATTAATATCTCAAATAATAATGGCAACATCCTTTATTAACAAACAAAGTATTGAAGCTTAAACCCTCCACGATTTTATGATGTATTTTTCATAATTTACAAATAAAAACATTTTAGTCCTTTTTGCAGTTAAAGTAAGTCACCTGTATTCCTTATATGTTCTATATAAAAAACGTAAAAAATCAATGAAATATGTTTTTAATTACCTAAATAAACACATTTCTAAACAAAATTTGCTTTCTTAACAAGTGGATTAAAACAGAAAAATGTCTCATCTTTCTAAATACATATTCTTTTATGAAATATATTTAACATATTTTGGTCCTTTTTAACTTTTTTTAAGAGTACCATAACATTTTTAAAGCATTTTTTTGCGTGAAAATTGATATGTATTGATGTTATAAGAACTTATCGATTCCTACGGTTTAGTTTATTGGGGTCATAACACTCTAGCGTCATAAACCAATA
Organism: Cyrtodaria siliqua; assembly: GCA_037043455.1. Lineage (NCBI taxonomy): Eukaryota > Metazoa > Mollusca > Bivalvia > Adapedonta > Hiatellidae > Cyrtodaria > Cyrtodaria siliqua. Next base: position 49,452 of record JAWPHD010007444.1, on the reverse strand, counting down.
GGCTTATAAAAATAGGTTATTATTTAGAAATCATTGTGTTTTCATAGTTTTGATTGTTTTATTTTTGCACTATAATTTTAATTTTAAAATTACATAAACATCTACGAAATTAAAAAAAATGTATTAGATCATAGTATGAAACTTTTTTTTATTACTCGATAAATTAAAACATAAAAGGTATTTATGTTTTGCAACAGTTTTTATTAATTTGGATTACAAACAAATAAACGTGTTTGTTGTTGTTAATTCAAGTATTTATTAAAGCGAAGTAATTGTATTGTTATCGTTATGAAAACAAACCTAACCTGTTTTTGACACTTAGTACTTGTTTTTGAAACTGTGTTTAATTACCACCTTTGTCGGGTGACTATGTCTAGTGTCTTATTTGTTAATTAGCATTTTACAGGTGTTGTTTTAGACAACGATGCAGAATAAACGTATTGCTATATAAACAAATGTGTGGTACATGTTGTTGACACTTAGTACCTGTTTGTGACACTGTATGTTCAACATGCCAATTAACACCTTCCTCACGTGACAGTAGCCTATATCTGGATCTGGATCATTTGTTAATTGGAATTAAACATCATGGCTTCTTCTTTAAGAGACCGATGCAGGATTGATTATAAATTATTAAGTGAAGGTGAATCGTTATCATTACGCAAAACATATTCAATTATTAAAAAGCCAGTGTTAGAAGAAACGTTCTACGTAGAGAGATTAATCTGGAAAAGAAAAGACACAAATCAGGATGTAAGTATACACTTATTTATTAGAATATTTCTTCTTTGCTTTCAAATTGATTTGGTACAATCGGCTGTGTTACTGTATGAACCTAGATATCGAAGAGAAATAACTTGAATTTATTTTATTTAATTTCCAGTATCGAGAGGCTATGGTACTTTAACATGTATTTCAGGGTTTCCAATTTTTATGCCGATTACACTTCATCAAAACTATTTGGCCTATTGTAAATTATTCATTGATATGTGTGTATTCAATTATAAATGAACTGTAAATTTAAAGTGGTTTAATATTTCATTAAACGTTTATTGTCTTTAATGAAAGGTAAAAATATATATGTTTTGTGATAAGGTTATTGCGTCTGTCTGCGTGTTCTTTCTGTATTATTTTCTAATCGAGATTGACATATATATTTGGCGGTTCGGATTTTGTTCTATGTTTTGTTTAATTCCTATTAGATATAGATTACTTTAATTAATAAAAAGCCAATTGCTTCCTATATTCATAATTTCATGTTCATTTAAAAAAAAAAGAAAAAAATCAGTTGTTTCGGGGGGTAAACTGCTATGATTTGAACTTCGCTAAAATAGGGTAAGAGGAGAATGAGAATGAGAGTAGACCGGAATTACTAAATACGCAGATGTATTATTTAAAATAGTCGGTCCGGGGTCTTCGTTAACAGATTTAATATTCTTTTAACTTACTGTTACGAACATTATGCACTTATATAGAAGTCTGTTTCACAAATGTTATGGTTAATAATAATATATATGTGATAGATGAGCCCTCTGATCCGAGTCTATACTGATTGCGTAGAATATATATGTGGTAAATGAGCACTCTGATCTGAGTCCATATTGCTTGTGTATGCAGAACAGAGGGCTCTGATCAGGTTATTCGATACCCTTATAAAACATAAATCATTTCCCTTCTGTACGTGTTTGATCTAGACCCAAAACCATAATAAAACAAAGCGTATACAAAATTGTTCTGATTGAAAATGTAGAGAAGACCAAAACCCCACTGATTGGTATTAAGGCACAGGTGATAAACGAACTAAGGTGATAATTGCCTTAAAGTGATAATTTCTTTAAATAATAACAATAAGTTTAATTTTATTAAGCCATCTGTTTGTCACAACTATTGATTGTGCTAATCATAATTACTATGATATAATTCAGTACTACCTTGAGATGTCCTTTATCTACCGCTTTCAATAAGTGAAGATATACATTTACTATATCTGCAGTTTGTAACTTTATCTTTATTTGCAATTTTCCAAACCGTTACAATAATGAAACAAGACGGATGTTTGATGCAAAGAGAAGCCGCAATATTTCGTTTCACATGAAGAAATAAGAAAAAGATCATTTAAATCCACAAACATTAGAACAATTTAATCTGAAGTCAGTAATGCTGATATCGGTTATGGAAGATATAAGTTTTATGTAGGATATTTAACATGGCAAAAGGATAAATTACTCGTTATGAAAATTTTTGCCACAATATTTTTACAAATAGATTTATGTTCAAGGACCGTTTTCAAAAATATGTCTACTGGAGAGGCGTCGGAAAGCGTGTATATGAGGGAAAGGGTAAACATTAAAGTACTATAATTGAATAGAGTTGAAAACATGGTGACAAAAGGAGAAATTGCTCGATTTGTGGGACATATAAGACTTCGCTTAGATTTTCTATCAATACACGGATCATTATCGAGATGATATTACGCAAGAAAATCGATTTTTTGGCTATATCGTGATCTCGATAGAAAATCCCGAGTACCTTATCTCTGTGTTTATATGTTTCTGATAGTTAATAACTTAATTGCTTTGCAGAAAGGGACAGTTTTGTTACTGAATAACTTCAGTACACACAATATTATACAAAACAATATTCATGTACTTTTAATACTCAAAATAAAATAGGGCTACATTTTTGATAATCCCCATTATCTTTTACATTACTCGAACAAATGATTTATTTCGCCATTTCTTTTATTTTAGGGACATGAATACTTGGTAAAATGGCAAGATTACCGAACATATGACTGCACATGGGAACCAGAGAGAAATCTACCGACTTCTGTTATATCGAGTTTCATAGAACCCCATATCTGCGACACCAGACTATCTGAATTCGCTACTTCTTTTGAGAGAGCCATACAGACCAGACTAAAATCCACAAATCCAAAATGTGCCGTTTATGTAGACTTAGACGTGTACCGTTATGTATTTGGAAGTGAAAAATGTGTTCTGTTCAATTTAGAAGACTTTGATAAATTAAATTTGTCATTTCATTGGTTTTACAATCTTCATCGAGACGGCACTGGCAGAAAAATTAAGTTCCCCATTAAAGTCTCCGTTCGTTTGAGCGAGCGCAAACTTTTTGTTAAGATCAATGGTAAACTGACATTGAAGACAATGCCAATTGAACGATGTTCCGTATTTTCGTGCACCGAGGCGTGCAGTACAGATGATGTATAAATAACTGTGTATTATCTCATAAAAACATATATATTCCATAAATGACATTATGTTGAGTTGCTTATTCATAGTACTATATATTTTATGAAAAAATGTGTATGGCCACGTGAACATGTGCATATTATGAATGTATGTTTTTCTGTTTATATATAATTGCGAATTAGGAGTTAAAACAAAAGTTAGAAAAAAGGAAAAATTAATAGAAATGCTTAAGCAGCACATATCCACTAAGTGATGACAATGTTCATGGATAGGAATAAAGTGTGAAATGTTGTAGGTAGTGTAACATTCGTTCATATATTAGTATGAATTATGTATGTATGGTCATACAATTAAACAAAGACGATACCTCTTATTCTCAATAGACATATAACACTCAATGTTTAGCAATAAATGTATGATTGATATGTATTTATTTAGTGTTTTGAATAAGATATCATTTTAATGTATTTATAGCAATTTGAAGGATGTATTGATTCGAAAATAAATAAATAAATACTGAACTTATGTTGTGTTTTTGGTTTTAACATCGTCAAACTCTTAAACTTACAAGAAAATTCACTTATTATCATTTTTATATTGCAAAAACAAAAAAGTCATTAAACCGCAATGTTGTTTATACATGAAAATATATGCAGATCGCGTATCATGTTTAATTTTACCTATTTTACTTAATTCAATTTATATAACAATATTTACAATTTAAGAGTGGCTTAATTAGCAAGCATCTTACATTTAAATGATTATGTTATTAGTTCAGCAAAACTTAAACTAGAATAATTCCTCTAATTTAAAATACCCCCGAGGCAGGGCAATAAAACTCGATCAATATCGATTTATTAATTAACTGGCTATATACATGTCACGCATCGCTGCGTTTTATAGACCGGCACTTAAAGATTATCAACACAGGATAACAAATAAGGAGCGTAACTTTAACGATACAATCATTTGCCCTTAATTGAATTATGTCCCTTGATTTTTGATTAGGTACCGAAAGTTGGACATGGCTATTTCAATGAAAACGCTGAACAAAACAAATCCTTTTAAAAGTTGGAATTTGAGGTTTATTTCGGACAAAATATTATATACATATTAAAATGTAAAGACACATTTCCCAACTGAATGTAGTCGTTGAAAATCATGGATAGCATGCTTTTTAACTGCTTACTTCTCACTGACTGATTACCATTATATTGAGACCCCATCACAGTTTTTTTCTTTTCATATACTATTACCTTAGTTTTTGATATAAAATATATTGTAATTAAAACACTAGATTTTTTATTATGGTGGAGCATATAGTCGCCGCTTTTTCCGTCCGTCCGTGTGTGCGTCCGTGCGTCACATTTTTTGTCCGGAGCATAACTCAAAAAGTATGTTTGATTAAAGTTCGTGTGAATGATTAGGACAATGAGACGGAGTGCAGTTCATAGAAACCATAACTCTAGCTTCACTATTTTTATAATTATCCCCCTTTTTGAAAATTCTTATCCGGAGCATAATAGAGTTCCGTACGGATTCATTTTGAATAAGGAAGCATTCACACTAAACATGACTTTTTCTGTTTAACTTTCGGGATGCATCCATCAGTTCTACCGATTCTCTTGTTGTTATTATTAATATTATTAATATCAGAAAACAAACAACAACACGCGAACTAGAAGTGATAATTTTACTGCATCATATATTAATATTAGTTCCACCTATGGCCCATATGAGGTTGTCCATACGGATTTTGTAACCACATATATATGCAAGTGCACATAAAATGCAAAACGGTTATAATGTTTACTTTATTATTATACACTGTTTATGGGACGGGCCTCATCCTTTGACAACAGCTCGAAATGTGTCTTTAACATTTGTACGTGCATATCTGGATTTAGTGTAGTCCAAATTGTTGTTACGAAATACACGTGCATTTCCAGTTTTTCTTCAGTTAAATCGCACAAAAAAACCATTTTCTCGGAATGATTCCTTGCATAACACTGTCAGAAGTCAAACAATATCCAATTGTTATACCGAGACAGATTAATGCAGCTTGAAATTTAGTGGAACAGTTTTCTTTCATATTAAACAATGTAAAATATGACAGAGTTAATAAATCTGCCAAACAGCTTGTCATACAATCCTACCCATAGACTTGTAAGACACGTAAGATATCAGGATTCAATACTTAAGAAATAGAAAATATGAATTCAACAGTAGTATTCAATTAATGTTTTTGTGTATTATTGTATACTTTCATATTGTCCCGTTTAGTGTGCACTGAGCTAAGTGTGCAATACTCTACGATATTGCACACATTGATATTGCACTGGAACTTTTTCTCGTGCTTGTTAAGAGCCGCGAAATAGAAATAAGGAACTTCTTTCAAATAAAAATAACGGACTCCTTCCTATAGTGTCAACAAAAAATAATCGTGTTTGTTTTAACCTTTTATGGCAGAAATTGATAAAATAATTGAGATGGTCACTCACCCACTGTTTCTAACGTTATCGAATGGTAAACAAACTTTATAAAATCGCTTGCTGTTTTTAATGACGTCATCCTTTTCGCGCAAAATAATCATCCACCCAAAATGAAACTGAATGACAAGATAGGAATTCCATCAAAAGCTATAAAAAATAACACAAATACAATGAAAAACAACTCGTTCCAAGTAATATTTAGCCATACAAAGTCAATAACCTATAATACTAACCTGTTAACCTGTGCATACAAATGTTGCGATATGCAGCACATGAGAAACAAACCTTGTGAAAAACTACTGTGAACAATGTTTTTAGACTCATACAAAAAATAATGGTTTAATAGACCCAGGCCTCCGGCCGACACACGTACAGAGTGTGACTAAGGGACTGAGTGGAGAGTGATGTAGAGTGAGGAGCGGGTCCAGGATCTAAGACTGGGTAAGAGTGCACTCATTAAAAATTGAAAAGCAACTGACATGCAAACCTTCAAAATAGTTTATTTCCATGCTAACGTTGTTTATTCTACCTGGGTGCCAACCTAAGTAATCTTACTCATTGTTAGTCTACTACGTTACAACGTGGGTGGACTTTTGACGATTTTTCCTACGGACTTTAGGTGATGTCACAGAAGCATATGAGTCAACAAGTGTATATTTTTCCAAAAACAGAAAGGTAAATAAAAGCTTTTGACTTTTTTTTTTAAGGATAAAGCATTATTATGCCGAGCTGATAACTAGTTTGTCACCCTTTAGTTTTATTGCTGAAACAGGAAGTATTAATTACAGCATATAAGTTCTCTGCATATACATCTATTTGGAAAAAACAACACCTGCTTGAAATAGCTTTTTTGAATAGAACATTAACAAGTTTCTCGCATTATTTATAAAAAAATCCAAATTATACAGCTTTCAACATAAATATTGGTTTATCGTGTTTACAAATGATCTAATAATTGTTTATTAGATTTACAAAAATGATACGCATTCTTGTTGATGTTGAAAATTAGGTTACGGACTTTTGTTATTGTCATATGGGAGGAGTTACCAGTGATAATAAATGGAACTGACATTTCTGGAAATGTTTCCGTGACATTAACTTCACAACCATAACACATACACTAACAAAACTTCATAGTACATGGCCCTTAGTGAGAGGAGGAAACAACTTGCTGTTGGGGCCAGTAGGTCAAATGTCCAGGTCACAGTGAACTTATGTAGAAAAAACACATTCCGGACAATAATTCTGAAACCATAACATCTACACTTATGATACTTCAAAAGTACATTGCTCTTGGCAGGAGGAATCCTGTTGTTTCTGGGGTGGGTCAATAGGTCAACGATCGAGGTATCCATGACCTTACAAAAGATACCTTTGAAATGATAACACATACACTCATGAAACGTCATAAGCACATTGCCCTAGGTGGGAGGATACATATTATAGGTCAAAGGTCAAGGTTGACTTCACACTTATGATATTGTTTTAACATTATAATCCAACGAGAGTGATTGGTATAAGCCATAGACGTGTTTCACAATTGTTGTAAACTAAATAGATTTGACCTAAACTAACATAATAACATAATAACCTTAAGGAAACGGGTGTTAAATGCCCCGTTAGGTGGCGCTGTTGTTCTTTGTTATTCTACAATAGCTTTAAATAAAATCAGCAGTTAATAATATGCATAAACAATTAACTTCGAATTACATCGTATTCTTATAACGAAATTTAATCATGCAAAAATGCAAGTACGTAAAAAAGCTAACGGAACGCATCCAGTTTAAAGAAAAAAGACATTGCCGTGTGTCCTATTGCCAAGGCCACAGTACTGAGACTCTCTCCTTTTTATGAAATTTTTTAGTGTGTCTTATAGCTTAATTAACGTTGCAACATTTTAATTTGAAGTATCTACATCTCGTTGTCTTGCTCTGAAATTTAAACAACTACAAATTATTGGTTAAAAATAGCTTGTCTGAAAATAAAACATACCGAAAGTGAGTTTCCTCTTGTCTTCATTAGGACGAATTCATTGTGATATAAGGGTTCGGAATAAAAACAAGCAAATAAAACGTATTATGAGTCCCACTCCGGTTTTAGGCGGTTTATAAGGTATATAGATACTTTATTGCCCGAACACGACTTGGTAGGACAGAATAACTCAAGGACGGAATGACGGAAATAAAGCAAACATATAGTCCCTCCCCTCTGGTAGAAACCGATAGGGGACTTATGATATGTGGTCATGACAAGAAATGCAAGATTAAAGGGCGTTTGGAAAGCATAATGCGATATTCGAAATAATAATCATAAATTGTGCGTATCGTTAAATATTTACATCGCGAAGAAGCCGTCACTGTGGAGAAAGAGTCCGTATCACTTTTTGCTTCACATATTTACGTATTAAACTGATCAAACTTGTTGTAAGTGGCAACATTTAACTCGCATGACTTGTTCGATATATTTTAAAACAAGTGTGACTTTTTTTTGTACAAATAATGCCAAAATTACTGATTTTTAAAGAAGAAACCTCTGTTGACAGAAAATACCTTAAAACTCTATGTTTATCAGAAATATAAAACGGTATTCTACTTAAATATGTTGATTTATGTCGTTCATGTTCCAGCAGCATACACATACTACATTTACCATTTTCTATACGGTCGTTTTCTGTCGAACTTGATGTCCCACAGAAACTGCATTGTTTCGTCAAAACGCCGTATTGCAAATCACCTAAAGTCCGTACCAAAAATAGTCAAAAGTCCACTCACGTTGTAACGTAGAAGACTGTATTTGTCAGGTGAAAAAACATGCATTTCAAGGAAAATGAACGGTTCAGTTTTTAGGGGTGCTACATGTATCACCAAAATACCGTCGCTTGTATGTACGTACACATCACTACTCTAACATTACCAACTATACTGGTCAACAAAAATGGCGAGCTACCTGCTACCGAACAATCTCACTAAATGAATGGCAGAAAAAAAGTACCGATTTAACTCCTCCTCCAGCTCACCCTCCCTATTCAAAATAAACGAATGCACTTTAAACACACACGATTTCTATCTAGATATAGTGTTGGACAAAACTTCAGCCTGCTGTTTATTCGGAACAAAACACATAATTTCATCAAAATATATGTTGTCAAGTCGCAAGTGAAGTAACTATATAATTACTTTTTTCCGAATTTGTGAATTTAATATAGATACTGAGATATTCGGCAGCAGATCTCTATATGCATGGTTATTGACAAGTAAGAAGTAATAAATGTTATCTAAACAAAACTCCATTTTCAACTGGCTTTGTACTCTTTGGGATTTCCATCTGTACTCTTCGAATGTATATCGCTCGTCCGCTTCCTCTACTGTATATGCAAGAGCAGGTACACTTCTGGGTGATTCCATTAGCATGATTAGCCTAGTACTTACCGCTCTCGTTGCCTAGAGTTATTTTTAATTATACCGGAACATTTGTTTTAAATCAAGTAAGTTTAGCAGGGAAGGGTTTAAAGGCTTTACATATATTAATTGCTAATACTAAGAAGTTTAATTTTAAACCGAAGACAATGTGTCAATTATTCGACTCCTTTGTTGGATCCATTCTGAATTATGGTTGCGAAGCCTGGGGGTTTTCTAAGTCGAAAGAAATTGAAAGGATTCGCTTAAAATTTTGTAAATATATTTTAAATGTTAAGGCTTCTTCTAGCAATGCGGGTATTTACGGGGAACTTGGGCGGTATCCATTGTATATATTGCGCTATGTTAGAATCGTTAAATATTGGTGCAAAACAGTTAACTCTGACAATATGATAATTTCTAGTATTTACAATAATTCCGTCAATAACATAGAAAATTGGCGTAATAGTTGGGCTGGGAATATTAAAAAGCTTCTAAACAAGTATGGTTTTGGCTATATTTAGAATAATCCAAATAATGTTCCTTTGAAAACATTCCATACTGTTTTTAAACAGCGTTTAGTCGATTGTTTTGTTCAAAAGTGGAACAGCGATGTTGTAAATAATAGAGTTTTGTCAATGTATTTACATTTTAAAGGCAATTTTGAATATGAACCATATCTCGATATTTTGCCATATAAGTTGCGAATTGTTTTATCAAAACTAAGACTATCGTCGCATTCACTGTGAATTGAAACTGGGCGCTACGCACAAAACAGATTAGAAAGAAACCAACGTTATTGTACCATTTGTAATTCTAATGACATTGAAGATGAATACCATTTTGTTTTGATTTGTCCTGTATATGTTAATATAAGAAGAAAATACATTAAAAAGTACTTTTATCATGATTATAAACGTCCAAGTGTTTTAAAATTCATAGAGCTAATGAAAACAAGTAATAAGAAAGAGTTGTTTAATTTATCTTGGTTTATAAAAGAAGCATTTGATTCTCGTAATGATTTATTGTTTAATCAAAACTAGGTTTATCCTCGAATGAAAACTATTATCAATTAATTATTTATGTTACTGCTTTTGTGATAATGAGAACAAAATTGTTTTTTTATTTTTTTAATTTAATATTTAATTTAATTTGCGTAAGTTAAAGTTCAGTGTCATTACCACATTTTTATTCAATTATTTAATATTTCAAATTATTCAATAATACAATTTATTTGAAACTAGTGTGCCAAATTATGTTTTTGTTGTTTGTTTGTTTTGTTTATTCTGTCACGTATAAATGTTTGCATATTGTATATGATGATAAACTTGTAAAGTTTAAATCAATAAAAAAAATCTGTCTGTCTCCTAAAATGTCTGTCCGTCTGTCTAGATCAATTACATGGCCCACAATGACATTTATAGTTCATTCAGAAGCTTGAAAAAATGATTTCGTATACAAGGAAACAGTCCATGATTAAGGAAGAAAAATTAAATCTGGTATGCAATTATTTGGCGTTGCTAGTGTTATCTATTTAAATCACTCCTCGATTGAATTCAATGTCTCCTTAACGTATTTACTGAGAAGAATATCTCACATAATTGCTGAAAGAAGACATACTTGTTGTAATGAAATCAACGAGATTTATAGCATTACTCAACTGAAGAAAGTGCCATTCAATGGCAAGGTTTCTTTGAAATAAAATGAGTGATACATACAATGCTGGAAAAGTTCATTATTTCAGAGGTATTTCGACACGATGAAAGATTTTCCAAACACATGTATTGATATAGGCTGTAAATCGATACCAATTTGGTAATGCCTTTAGCTACTATTGGTCTCTCGTTGTGTCGTGCCTATAACGTTTATTCTCTTCTGCTCTGCACTCTGCCGAGTTATTAAGCACTTGCTTTGTGTGGCTTTCCAAGCTTGTTTTCATGTAGATAGTGTGTGTGTATTCTCTTTAACTAAATTGACTAGTAGTGGTAGTGGTGGAGTTGACAGTGATATTGGAGGCGGTGGCGGCGGTGGCAGTATATCTAGGGTATGAGGGGCAGTATATCTAGCAGTAGGAGGAGGAATACATTTAGGAGTATGAGGAGCAGTAGATTTATGAGAAGGAGGAGGTATATATTTAGGAGTAGGAGGAGCAGTATATCTAAGAGTAGGAGGAGGTATATATCTAGCAGTAGGAGGAGGAATACATTTAGGAGTAGGAGGAGCAGTAGATCTATGAGAAGGAGGAGGTATATATCTAGGAGTAGGACGAGGAATACATTTAGGAGTAGTAGGAACAGTAGATATATGAGAAGGAGGAGAAGTAGATCTAGGAATAGGAGGAGCGGTAGATATAGGAGCAGGAGGAGAAGTAGATCTAGGAATAGGAGGAGCAGTAGATCTAGGAGCAGGAGGAGCAGTATATCTAGGAGTAGGAGGAGCAGTAGATATAGGAGCAGGATGAGAAGTATATCTAGGAATAGGTGGAGCAGTAGATCTAGGAATAGGAGGAGTAGTAGATCGAGGAGAAGGTGGAGCAGTAGATCTAGGAATAGGAGGAGCAGTATATCTAGGAGTAGGAGGAGCAGTGGATATAGGAGCAGGAGGAGAGGTAGATCTAGGAATAGGTGGAGCAGTATATCTAGGAGTAGGAGGAGCAGTAGATATAGGAGAAGGAGGAGAGGTAGGTCTAGGAATAGGTGGAGCAGTATATCTAGGAATAGGAGCAGTAGTAGATCGAGGAGTAAGAGCAGTAGTAGATCTAGGAGTAGGAGCAGTAGTAGATCTAGGAGTAGGAGCAGTAGTAGATCTAGGAGTAGGAGGAGGAGTAGATCTAGGAGAATGAGGAGCAGTGAATCTAGCAGTAGTAGATCTAAGAGTAGGAGCAGTAGTAGATCTAGGAGTAGGAGGAGAAGTATATTTAGGAGTAGGAGGAGCAGTAGATCTAGGAATAGGAGGAGCATTATATCTAATAGAAGGATCAGCAGAAGATCTAGGAGTAGTATGAAGAGCAATAGCTCTATGAGTATGAGGAGCAGTAGATCGAGAAGAAGGAGGAGCTGTAGATCTAGGTGTATGTGGAGTAGTAGGCATATGAGCATGAGGAGCAGTAGATGCAGGAGCAGTAGATTTAGCATTAGGATGAGCAGTAATCTAGCAGTAGGAGAAGCAATATATATATCTAGAAATAGGTGGAGCATTATATCTAGGAGAAGGACGAGTAGTAGATCTATGAGCAAGAGGAGCAGTAGATCTAGCATGCATTAGCATGAGCAGTAGATCTAGGAGTACGAGGTGTAGTAGATCTAGCAGTAGGAGGAGCAGTGATCTATCAGTAGGAGGATTAATTGATCTAGAAGTAGGTGACGCAGTATATCTAGGAGTAGGAGGAGCAGTATATCTATGAGTAGGAGGAGCAGTAGATCTAGGAGTAGGAGGAGCAGTACATTTTGGAGTAGGAGGAGCAGTAGATCAAGCATTAACAGGAGCAGTAGATCTATGAGTAGGAGGAGCAGTAGATCTAGGAGTAGGAGGAGCAGTACATTTTGGAGTAGGAGGAGCAGTAGATCAAGCATTAACAGGAGCAGTATATCTATGAGTAGGAGGAGCAGTAGATCTAGGAGTAGGAGGAGCAGTACATTTTGGAGTAGGAGGAGCAGTAGATCAAGCATTAACAGGAGCAGTAGATCTAGGCGTACAAGTAGTAGTAGATCTAGCAGTAGGAGCAGTGATCTAGCAGTAGGAGGAGCAATATAGTTAGAAATAGATGGAGCAGTATATCTAGGAGTAGAATAAGCAATAGATCTATGAGCTGGAAGAGCAGTATATCTAGGAGTATTATGAGAAGCAAGAGGAGATCTAGGGGTCGGAGGAGCAGTATATCTGGTAGTAGGAGGAGCAGTATATCTAGAAGTAGGACGAGCAGTATATCTAGAAGTAGGAAGAGCAGTAGATCTAGAAGTAGGCGGAGCAGTATATCTAGAAGTAGGAGGTGCAGTACATTTTAGAGTAGGAGGAGCAGTAGATCAAGCATTAACAGGAGCAGTAGATCTAGGCGTACAAGTAGTAGTAGATCTAGCAGTAGGAGCAGTGATCTAGCAGTAGGAGGAGGAGCAGATCTAGAAGCACGTTGAGAGGTATATCTAGCAGTAGAAAAATCTGTATATCTATCAGTATGTATATGTAGATCTAGAAGTATGAGGAGTAGTAGATCTAGAAGTAGGAGGAGCAGTAGATCTAGAAGCACGTTGAGCGGTATATCTAGCAGTAGAAAAATCTGTAGATCTATCAGTATGTATATGTAGATCTAAAAGTATGAGGAGTAGTAGATCTAGGAGTAGGAGTAGCAGTAGGAGTAGGAGGAGTAGCAAATCTATGAGTAGGAGGAACAGTATATCTAGTAGTGGCAGGAGCAGTAGATCTAGTAGTAGGAGGGACAGTATATCTAGGAGTAGGAGGAGCAGTATATCTAGTAGTGGCAGGAGCAGTAGATCTAGTAGTAGGAGGAGCAGTATATCTAGTAGTGGCAGGAGCAGTATATCTAGTAGTGGCAGGAGCAGTAGATCTAGTAGTAGGAGGAGCAGTAATCTAGCAGTAGGAGGAGCAATATAGTTAGACATAGATGGAGCAGTATATCTAGGAGTAGGATAAGCAATAGATCTATGAGCTGGAAGAGCAGTATATCTAGGAGTATTAGGAGAAGCAAGAGGAGCAGTATATCTAGAAGTAGGAAGAGCAGTAAATCTAGAAGTAGGCGGAGCAGTATATCTAGAAGTAGGACGAGCAGTAGATCTAGAAGTAGGCGGAGCAGTATATCTAGAAGTAGGAAGAGCAGTAGATCTAGAAGTAGGCGGAGCAGTATATCTAGAAGTAGGAAGAGCAGTAGATCTAGAAGTAGGAGGAGCAGTATATCTAGAAGTAGGAAGAGCAGTAGATCTAGAAGTAGGAGAAGCAGTATATCTAGAAGTAGGAAGAGCAGTAGATCTAGAAGTAGTTGGCGCAGTATATCTAGAAGTAGGAAGAGCAGTAGATCTAGAAGTAGAAGGAGCAGTAGATCTAGAAGTAGAAGGAGCAGTAGATCTAGAAGTAGGCGGAGCAGTATATCTAGAAGTAGGAAGAGCAGTAGATCTAGAAGTAGTTGGCGCAGTATATCTAGAAGTAGGAAGAGCAGTATATCTAGCAGTAGAAAAATCTGTAGATATATCAGTATGAGTATCTGTAGAGCTAGAAGTATGAGGATTAGTAGATATAGAAATAGGTGGAGCAGTATATCTAGGAGTAGTTGGAGCAATAGATCTAGGAGTTGGAGGAGCAGTATATCTAGTAGTAAGAGGAGCAGTAGATCTAATAGTAGGAGGAGCAGTATATCTAGAAGTAGGAAGAGCAGTAGAGCTAGCAGTAGGTGGAGCAGTATATCTAGTAGTAAGAGGAGCAGTAGATCTAATAGTAGGAGAAGCAGTAGATCTAGAAGTAGGAAGAGCAGTAGATCTAGAAGTTGGTGGAGCAGTATATCATTTGAAAAATATGTAGATATATCAGTATGAGTATCTGTAGAGCTAGAAGTATGAGGATTAGTAGATATAGAAGTAGGTGGAGCAGTATATCTAGGAGTAGCTGGAGCAATAGATCTAGGAGTAGGAGGAGCAGTATATCTAGTAGTAAGAGAAGCAGTAGATCTAATAGTAGGAGAAGCAGTATATCTAGGTGTAGGAGGAGCGGTATCTAGGCGTAGGAGGAGCAGTAGATCCGGGAGCAGGAGGAGCAGTATATCTAAAAGTAAGAGGAGCAGTATATCTAGGAGTAGGAGGAGCAGTATATCTAAAAGTAAGAGGAGCAGTATATCTAGGAGTAGGAGGAGCAGTATATCTAGTAGTAAGAGAAGCAGTAGATCTAATAGTAGGAGAAGCAGTATATCTAGGTGTAGGAGGAGCGGTATCTAGGCGTAGGAGGAGCAACTAGGAGTATGAGGAGCAGTATATCTAGGAGTAGGAGGAGCAGTATATCTAGGAGTAGGAGGAGTAGTAGATCTAGCAGTCGGAGCAGTAATCTAGCAGTAGGAGTAGCAATAGATCTAGCAGTATGAGCAGTAATCCAGCAGTAGGAGGAGTAGTAGATCTAGCAGTAGGAGTAGCAGTAGATCTAGCAGTATGAGCAGTGATCTAGCAGTAGGAGGAGTAGTAGATCTAAAAGTAGGTGGAGCAGTATATTTAGAAGTAGGAAGATCAGTAGATCTATCAGTATGAGGACCTGTAGATCTAGAAGTATGAGGAGTAGTAGATCTATCAGTATGAGGACCTGTAGATCTTCCAGTATGAGGACTTGTAGATCTAGAAGTATGAGGAGTAGTAGATCTATCGGTATGAGGACCTGTAGATCTATCAGTATGAGGACCTGTAGATCTAGAAGTATGAGGAGTAGTAGATCTAAGAGTAGGAGGAGCTGTATATCTAGCAGTAGGAAGATCAGTAGATCTATCAGTATGAGGATCTGTATATCTAGGAGTATGAGGAGTAGTAGATCTATCAGTAGGAGGGGCAGTAGATCGATCAGTAGGAGGGGAGTAGATCTAGGAGTAGGAAGATCAGTAGGTCTATCAGTATGAGGATCTGTATATCTAGAAGAATGAGGATATGTAGATCTAGGAGTATGAGGAGTAGTAGATCTAGGAGTAGTATGAGGAGTAGTATGAGGAGTAGTAGATCTAGGAGTAGGAGGAGCTGTATATCTAGCAGTAGAAAGATCAGTAGATCTATCAGTATGAGGATCTGTATATCTAGGAGTATGAGGAGTAGTAGATCTATCAGTAGCCTCATACTTCTAGATATACAGATCCTCATACTGATAGACCTACTGATCTTCTTACTCCTAGATCTACTCCCCTCCTACTGATAGATCTACTGCCCCTCATATGTAGATCTAGGAGTATGTGGAGTAGTATATTTAGGAGTAGGAGGAGCTGTAGATTTAGCATTAGCAGGAGCAGTATATTTAGCAGTAGGAGGAAGAGGAGTAATAGGATGATGAGTTTAACGGTTTTGTGTTAAATCAGACGGTGTAGGAATTATCGAATGTGTGTGATTAGCTCCTACTTCTGCTTTAATACCAAAATCGTTGCAAATCCTGATGTATAGGTGGGTTTCCAGACCGCCTTTGGCTACTTTACGTTTTTTAATTATTTCAATTTCTATATGTGTCTGTTCATTGTTCGTGAATACATATAAATTGTGATGTTTATGCAGGTTTCCACTATGCCTTTGGCCGCTTATCATTTTTTTAATTATTTAATTTCTAGATGAGATTTACTAGTTTATTTAAGTCTCATCACAGAACAATATTATCTACAACACAACAACTCATAAAATATAACTGTGTCATTCTTTTTAGAATTACAAGAGACTATACAATCTAAATATACGTATGACATGTGTTAAGTGTTCGTGAATACATCATGTACATACAACTGTTATAAATGAACATAGTTTAATACGAAGAAAAGAAAGGACCATGAAAAGAGTGTGCCATTTTGTGGAATAGCTCGAAACTTGAATATATGATCCATCGGTATGTATATTTTAAATTTTAAAATAAATCAAGAATTTAAACTCTTGAATATGTCAGTGAACTAATAAGTATGTGAAATTAATTCACTGCATATGTGTATCATATATTATATAATTTTCCGTAATTCAGTAAGTGTAAAACCACGTACATTAATCTCACACGATTGTGCCGAAAATAAAACATTAAACCAAAGGTATAAGAAAACTAGAAATATGTCTATGGGACACTTATGCCCCCACTGAAAACAATCGGCGAAAAACTAAATTTTGACAAAAAAAGACCGTAATACAATGTGGACTTTGACGCCGAATCAATATGAACATCTTGACATCATATGTAAGCATCCTGTAAAGTTTCGAATTACAGTTTTCAAAAAAAAATGTCGTTTTTATTGTTCAATAAAATTGAACTGAATTGGGTTTTAAGGCGCACCAACACATGAAAGGTTATATGGCGCCTAACAGGAATGAACGTGCCAGCATCAAGATAAAAATATAGAGAATGGCCTAGAACCTTCTTAACTGTAGAACTGGAGAGTTGCTGCAAATTCTATAGTTAACACTCTACTTGCGAGCCTACCCCTCTGCATGTGACGGTGTGTTAGTGAGAATTCAGTGGTTGTATTCTACGCATTTCTAATTAAAACGATTTTGATTTGCTAATATATTATTTCCGGCGAATTTGATGTTTGGTTATTTTTGTACAGGAATTCAACAGAAAAGACCACGTGTTGGAGAATCGACTTCGGGTCCCGTCTTTATTCCATTAAGCGATTTAAGCCGACATTAAGGTTTTAATTCATACCCCAGCCAACCTCGTTTTCGCTTATTGGAGAAGGGGTTGGATGAGGTATGAAATTTAATACTCGGACCATGTAATGTGTATTTTATTGTGAATAATTGTGACCTACTAATCAAAAGGTAAACGCTTTACAGTCAAGCGTGTGTGATAGGAACCTGGCCAATTTAATAAACATATATAATATAAATAGCATTTATTTTGAAAACAATAGACAATGTCTAGGTACATCAACATAATCGCATTTGCATTAGTGATAATGACTGCCATTATTGTGTATACAGTAGTATATCAATACGGTTTTCCCAAAATCCGGAATTTCGGAGAAGAGTATATCAAGCCGTTTCATGGAAGAAATAAATCTACTGTTGGTTCTATAAACAACGATTGTGTATTAACACCAGAGCATACACAACGTTCGACTATCACAGACGATGGTCTCATTAACTTGTTTAAGACATGTTTACCTGGTTATGAATTAAAACAAGGAATTAACTTGCAATCATTCAATCAAGTTTTCAAGAATACGCTGTTCTGGCCTATGAACTGTTCGGCCCCGGTCATTGGATTTTCAAAAACACCAACAGAGAAAGTGGCGCTTTCTAGCAATACTGGATCTGGAACCATTTGGACGAGGACCTGCTGGAACAGTTAACTGGTATGTATGGGGCAAAAATAATTATTTGAGAAAATATTATTGTAAATATTTGGCCGTAGTTTTTTACATAAACTAAAGTCACTTACACAAACATTTTAATAGCTACTTCTACTAAATGAGTATTCTAAACTTCGTGAAATTGTATGGTCTTGAACGTTTCTTAATAATTGTATTTGGTCATAACTGATATTTGAATTACTGCAAAATCCAAAATGGCCACCACTGCCACAACATAATTTAAACAAATAGATGTTTATACTATTGCTACTTCTGTAGAACCATACAAGGAACTGACACGGGTTCCTTACAAACATGATCGGTTCGGTGACAGTTAGTTTGTCATCGATGAAATTTAATTTGGTAAGATTTCCAATACCCGTGTTAGTCTCTTACCGGTAAACCGGAGATGTCATCCGTCTATATATTTTCAGTAATCAAACGATCGTCAGGCTAATTAACAGAGAGGTAAATGCCTTCTACATGACGAAGTGTCGCGAGCAACTCACTGCTCCCTATCACCGTTGATCAAGGTCGCACTGCGGAGTCATTTTCGTGATCGGCCTATAACTAATAGAGGGATTTCAAAATACTTTACAGAAATATAGCTCCCAACAATACCCACCACCCCCAAGCACTCCATCCTCTTCGCTGAATCCATTAGGGCATGTGTGTAGTTCGAAAGTTTATAGTCCCTCCGCCATATTTTAACCGATAGGACATCTACGCCGGTAAAGGCACAATATTGTCTGGACTTTTGAGTGCTTGTGTGTAGTTTAATGTATCTATTACCGTCTACTTGTAACAGATATACTGCTGCCACACTGGAATACCACGCCGTAGTGCATGATACCCAACCCAGTCACTTTTTTCTGACACTGGTCCAACCAGACGTATTACTACCCATTATTTGCTCGTCAAGCAAGGGTTACAAATAACTGCTAACATTTTTGAAGATTTTGATCTGAGATGCTTGCTTGTTTTCAAAACAAACGTCTAGAACTGTTCTTTTAAAAATAAATAACGCGAGAAAAAAATTACCGAGATTTTGGTATCATTTCTGATTGGCTGATACTGATGCACCTTCTATCCAAGATATACAGAACGGCAGAAAAACAATAAATTAATAAATAATTAAAGAGGGGAATTTCATCACTATATCGATGAACTAAATGTGGATGGTCAAAAATACTACAATAAAAAAAAAAAAATACGGATATGCGTTTCCGGTTTCTTTCTTTTTTTTTCTGCACAAAGGATCAAGACGTTTGTATTTACAATCAAGCGTTGAAGATGATCAAGACTACCCATTTAGCAACTCTGTCCGACAGGTAATTGTCCTATTTCAAAGCTTCGTCATTTGCTTGCTACATGTTTTATTTGGTTTGCACACCTAGCTGTATCGACAAACGTTTAAAGAAATAGAGGTTATTGATGTGAAATGACATGCTAGTATTAGGTAACCAGTCGCCTTTGAGTCCGAGGTCCGAGACTCTCATCGATGTCACTGGGTGTCTTCGGTGTGTCCTTAGACAAGACACTGCCCTCAGCCTCGTTTGTCGGATGGGGACGTAAACCAGGCGGTCCTGTGTATCATAGTTTTACCTTTGAGATACGTATGTATCCCATCCCTCACTCTGAAATAACATGTACTATGTTGATGAGCCGTTTAACAAAAAAAAAACAGTTTTGCGCATCCTTGAAATGATTTCTTAATTTACATCCATAATAAAGATCTGTTTGAAATGGATACTCAATGATTTTACGGCATAAATATGTGCAGACAAAAGCATAAAGTAAAATCCCATTAGTTGAACTTTTAGTTTTTTGTCAACTTTTTTTCCACTTACTTCTCTTTCCTAGGTATTTATTCTAGGAGTGTTTATAATGGTTGATGCTAATGTGTTCAAAGGTGAAACAGCATGTCCAGGTGATGATGGCGTGTTCATTATAAAAACCCACAAGCCGGAACGCTTTGCTATGAAAGTTAACTGTTCAAATGTAAATTACACCAAGGCCATCGTACTTCAACGAAATCCGTTCGATGCTATCCTTGCCGCATACAACAGACGAAAAGCGGGGAAAACGGAATTTGCTCCTATGTCTAGCTTTAATGTTCCAGGTGAGTTATGTTGTACTTATATTGTCGGAAGTTTCTTTTTTTGTTCAGTATATATGCATTATCTATTGTTTCATGTATATGTATGAACTGAGTGAATAAAAGATTTGTTGTTGTTGTTTTTTGTTGTTGTTTTTTTAATCGGTAATTAAGAGAAAAAAGAGCTTTCCAAGCGGTAACTGTGGTTCATAGTTTGCACAATCACTGGTTCCCGTCGAATGCAGACGGTTAAAACACATTCACCACACATCAAACAAACGTTTTCAATATCAACAATCGATCATTCAATCAATTCTATGTGGTGCATTCATTTATTTTGAACAAGAAATTGTTGTTATGAAACATGTTTTTGCAATTATAGCTGTAGATATGTTTGAGGTAGGTGGTGGGTAGATGGAAGGGTTTAAGCTTGGTTTACTACCAAATCACACTTATGAAAGAAACATGGCTGGAAATCCGTATATAACGCGGGACCTATTTTCATTTTTTTACCTGCGATCGACGAAGCAACATAACACATGTACACAAATATTAGGATCTAAGTGCGATTTAAACTCATGGCCTTCAAATTGACAAAGCATATACTTTTCCAGTGAGCTATGTATTCAGTTGATTATTCAATAGTGTGATTCAATGCGATTCTAAGTACATACGCTCATCAGATACATTCCTGAGCTTCAGCAAATATACAATACACATGTGCTAATATCCTTTTGCAACAATAAGACTGATAAACTAACTTGTAGAGAGCGTAGTCCAGTGGTAGAGTGACGAACTCCAGATCGAGAGGTCGTGGGTTCGATCCTCACCGCGGCCACGTTATTGCTCCTTGAGCAAGATAATTAATCAACATTGTTCAGTACTGGTTCTATCAAGGAAGCCATCGAGAGTGATTAATCTAAGTTGCAAGAACTTGTTTCGCAATCGATGTAAAATAAATATGTTTAACTAAAAAAAATTATATATATACGAGTGTACGTACAGTGTATGTTTTGTTTCAATATTATTATTGATTATCCATTATGAGACGAATGTATATGGTTTAAATCGACATGGACTATTAGTTGGCTCTATGGTAGGTATTTGTAAATGATAAGGGCAGTGTTGTTCTTGATGTTCATTACATGGTCTCGCCTTAATTTCATTAAGCGATGGGAAGCAGGATTTTATAACGAATATTTCGACAATAAAACACGTTTAAAAATATTGTTTACTGAAAAACATGTAATGACCTGTTTAAAATTACGTAGTAAATGTTTTAATTAACAATATGAAAACTTTTTAGGCCGAAATTAAGTTTTTATTTCATACCCCACCCTACCCCGTTTTCGCTTCTTGGAGAATGGGTTGGATGGGGTATTAAAGTTAATACTCGGACCACGTAATGTGGTACACCGAAAACGGTTTGAATACGATATCCCACTATAAGTACTTTATTTCTTTACTTTAAACATTTTTTATTGCTTTTCTTAATAAAGGCCCTTCCGAACAGTATTGTAATTTACAGTTAACAAGATGGCAATATAGTTAACTGAGTTAATAGAAAAAATATAATAATGATTATCATTATCATTATAGTACGATATGTGTGTACCAGCCGGAGAAAAAAAATACACAATTTATATAGACATGTCTTTCTCAGAATACAAATAATGCTACATAATTAGAACGAATTATAACAGAGCAAAAAAAACAATAGACACTTGTAAATGAAAATAATAAGATGAATCTACATTTACACACCCATATGCAGGCACACATATATGTTTACATTACGAGTTCCCGCCATAATTTCATTAAGCGATGCGAAAGCTTATATAAGCAAGATTTTATAACGGATATTTATTTTTCGACAAAAAAATGCAATAACCTGTTTAAAATCACCTATTAAATATTTTATTTGACAATATGTACATTTTTAAGTCGAAATTAAGGTTTTATTTCATACCCCAGCCAACCCCGTTTTCGCTTCTTAGATATGTTAGAGAAGGGGTTGGATTACTACTCGGACCACGGAATGATCTCCTAAGACCTTATACACGAGTGTATAGCCCTGTTACGGCAGAATGAGACATTGATGAAATTTCCTTATATGTATACGATTCTCTTTAATTGTTACCATGTTTCTTTGAGAACTATGGTTTCTAAAATGTATTATGAACTAAGCTTTAAAGCAGATTTGTGACAACTCCGGTTCTCATCCGATATTCTAGGTTTTCATAAATGGCGCCCGTTTGGTGACCTATGTTCTCAGTCGAAACGATATAATGTGTCATGTGTATATGTAGTTAAAATCACTTTAATTTTAAGTTTCTTATAAATAATTTGATAAAATTCAGACACAATTTTATAAATAAGTTATCAATATGGTAATCTTGTTTTTTATTTGCGCAAGATACACTTAGCATTTAGTGCGCGCTTTTTTAAATTTCAGAATGGAGAAGGATTTTCGATTGGCTTGTGAAGACGTTGTATGATCATTCCGTTTACTGGCTGACTGAATTTACACTGCCAATACATGTGTTGCACTATGAGCGATTAGAAGAGAACATTGCCTGGGAAATGTACAATGTCTTTAAGTTTCTTCAATATCCAATCATGTTCCAGTCTCTTAGGTGTGCTTCCATAAACTCAGAGGGAAGCTTCCACAGACATAAACCTGATTGGATGACCACAGCGAGGCTCTTCTCCAAACAGATGACGATTGGCTTAAACAATAAAATTAAGCAACTGGAGAATATTCTCAAGGAAAAGGAAATAAATATCACAATAGCTAAAGGCAACACACTGCCCATTTAAATCGATTGTTTTTTGATGGACCCGCAGTGATTTATAATTTAAGAGATAACGATGATATGATTTTCAATCTGGGACGGTATGTGAGTGGTTTCACGGTCTGAAATTTCGTTTTACGGCGACGCGACGCGGAAGCGGAGCCGTAAAACGTAATTTCAGACCGTAAGACCAACCACATACCATCCCAGATTGAAAATCTTAGCATGGTTATCTTGATTATAATGTTTTTCCATTCAGATTCTACAAATATAAAATAAAATTATACATACACACTTGTTTTTCTATGAAAACTGAAATTCACGGATGCCAGCATTTTGTTTACATCATCCAATGACGTCATCCAAATGATATTTTCCAATACATTCAACAACATCCAATACATATTTTTCAGACGGTAAATCGGGGGTTTTACGGTCCCAAAATTGAGACGTTAGTCAATGGAGCAACGTATAACATAATAGTTGCATTAGAATTCGTAATTTCAGACCGTAAGACCAACCACATACCATCCCAGATTGAAAATCTTAGCATGGTTATCTTGATTATAATGCTTTTCCATTCAGATTCTACAAATATAAAATAAAATCATACATACACACTTGTTTTTCTATGAAAACTCAAATTCACGGATGCCAGCATGTTGTTGACGTCATGCAGAGACGTCATCCAAATGATATTTTCCAATCCATCAACGACATCCAATACATATTTTTCAGACGGTAAATCCGGGGTTTTACGGTCCCAAATATGAGACGTTAGCCAATGGAGCAACGTGTTACATAATAGTTGCATGATAATTCGTATTCACTCTCTAATAGGAAAATCAGGTATTTAAAGGCCTAGACTTCCATGTATTCTGGCCGTAATTAGGGGCAATACAATAATCACGAAAGACCAATAAAATCAGCATTAAACATAGTCAATGTATCATGTTGACTGTTAAGAGTTTGATCAGAGTCTACCTAGAGACTCTTTTACTTTAGATTGCTACTGTTTACATTTGATACTATTTGCTACTATTTACATTCGATCGCCCCCACCTACCCATCGCGAGCACACTCACGCACGCGCATGCATGCATGAATGCATATGTAGCAATGAAAGAATGAGTGTTACCCCCATCTTTCTCATATACACACTCTATGCATTTGTAGCGACGATACTTTTAAATGAATAAATAAAACGTCAATAATATACTAGAAGATTGGGGTCTATATATTTGATGCTCCCATGCATTTATACGAACTAGAATTATATTATGTTGTGTTTAGTATTAAGCATCGATGCGGGTGACTTTGATATTGGGTCTTTATTGCATTTATAAAATATATAATTGCATTCTGCTTAATATGTTTATTATGCATTCTAAACGTAGATATGGGATTTTTTTATTGATTTGTTTAGCGCTGTTACTTTTAAACGAATAAATCAAACGTTTAAAGCATATAATCATTTATTGTCTTTAGATTCGGGTAATATATTTGGGTATATATTGCATTTATATTGTCTAGAATTGTATGTTAATGCTTATTGTGTCTACGAAGCCTAGGTAATGTGTATAGTTTAGTTGTTGTGTGTAGCGAAGTTATTGCTTTGGGTAGATTTGGGCAAGGATTGGGGTAAGGAGTTGGGTTTCAAAAGTTATGTACAATATGTACAATATGCACATATGTTTTCGTGCCACATTATATATGTGTAACTTCTGAAGCTAAATTTTGCATATTTGGGCATGAATTTGGGTAGCTTTGGGTAAGGATTTGAGTTTTTTCTGATGTTACAATATACACATATCTTGCCACATTATATGTGTAAAGTTCACCTTCTGAAGCTAACAATGCAAAGATTTGGGTAGATTTGGGTAGATTTGGGTAAATATGTCTTGTTTCAGAAGTTACACTACACACATATACTTAAGTGCCACGTTATATGTGTATAGTGGTAGATTAGGGCAAGGATTTGTATAGATTTAGGTAAATATTTCTTGTTTCAGAAGTTACACAAAAAAAAATTCCTTCAGAAGTTACACTATACTTTCCTGCCACGTTATATGTGTATAGTGGTATATTTGGTCAAGGATTTGGGTAGATTTGGGTAGATTTGGGCAAAAATGTGGGTAGATTTGAGAAAGGATTTGGGTAGATTTGGTGGATTCGGGTAGATTTGGGTGGATTTGGGTAGATTTTGGTAGATTTGGGTATTTCGTGCAACCCTTTAAAATTGCCATTTCGCCGTAATGACATGATTATCATGAATTGAATCCATTGCTGTTTTGCTAATATGCGAACCTTGGTGAAATAAATAAAAGAAGGTAGTATTGGCCCTTATCAGTGTTTTATTGACCCTTATCAGGAAGTGTTACATAACACACTACTCTCCTACTAATTACACGCTGGGTTTGTGGGGACAATTTCTGCACATAAAGTCTAGGTCTTTTAAAGGGACCGGAACCGATTAATTGATGCTAATGTGCTTAAGTTCTTAGATGAAATGTGCGCAAGCATGAAATAAGCCACATATTCACATATTAAGTTCGGGTTAATTATTATTTATAAAGATGTTGAACAATTATTAAATCGATTCTTTTACGGGCCCTACGTTAGTGCGAATGTACTTTGAATATGGAACTGAAACACATTGTGATGGTTTTACTCGTACGTACTCACCTAAGTATATGTCTATAATATTCCGATTGTTTTGCGTATTTCGCTTTTCAATTGTTTGAGCACTTATACAATTGGGTACATAGGATTGTGTTAAGTACTTCGAATTAGTGCAGCTTTCGATGTTTCTAATTCTAAACTAAGAAAGCTAAAAATAATTTTACACATTACGTTTTACTAGAATTACCACTATAAATGCGTTTGTAAAGGACATTTTCGAAATATTTAATGTTAACGCTAATTTACAGTTACTTGACTTTCAAACGATATTCAATTAAAAGGGGAGTAATTTAGGAGTATTCATGTTTGATTTTATTATAGAAAGAACATCTGCATTAAATATATATAAGAGTGAGAAAATACATACATCTACGAAATACCTTTCGAAAAGTCCCGGAGTGGATACGAACATGTTAGAATAAATTAATAGATGGGGAGAAAAACATGTATACAGTTTATAAAAAATAAATATATTTATATATATATATATAATTATATATAGGGATAAGTATTTGCGAACAACCAAGGACAGACAACCTTCGGACGAACTACGGCAGGGCGCCTAGCTATGATGAAAAAGATACACACATCGAACGTATGCATTCACTTCCTCTAAAGAATAGCGAGTGAGTGGTAGTTTTTCTTTACCCTCGCCCTATTGCACTGGGCCTTTTGGCGAGCTTTTCGTCAGATGATTTTCGGTTTGCAGTTGAGTCCGGGAAGGGTTGGAGTCTCTCGTTCAAAGTAGATTACAGTTGGTTGCAGCAGTAGATTAGAGATGGTGGCACATCAGTGTAGAAACCCCTAGCAAAGTCTGTTGAAGATTGTTATTCCAAGTAGATTACGAAGTCCAATAGAAGATTTTGACCAATCGGATTGCCTGCAGAATTGTGACTAGGTCAATCCGATTGTCGGCTCGAAAAGATGTTTGAAGCTCCCCGACCAATCAGGACACAGGAGAATTGAAGCCTCTCTAGTAGGTCAATCCTGTTGATTGAGGATCCCGTGATTATTGTCCCGTGATGTTTACGTCCTAGAACATAACCCAAAATTGTGAACGACCCCCGGAAAGTTCCCCAACTTTTGCGGAGGTGATGTTACGGCGTCCTCCATTCTGTGTATGCTCCATGGTCTCCTCCGCCATATACGCCGTCGTCTACTGGGTTATCAGCTCATGGATTACAAGCTGATAAAGTGACACCAGCACACGACAGGTGTAGATCTCGCAGGTTGGTTGTATCCGTGGTGGTTACGTCTCGGCAGATTACAAAAAACGGCCCTGAGAAGGGCCACGGTATCACCCTAGTGTGGGGTGTATACCATATCGGAACGTGCGATGATGGTCGTCACGCTCCGGATCCCCCTGCAGGACGCGTCGACATCGCTTGAAGAAACTTAGTGCTGATGACAACTAAAACACTCCGTCGTAGATGGACACGTCCTGCTGGCTCGGTGGTATGAACGGGAATGAATGGATGTAAAGAATAGCTGCAACACACGCTGATAAACTGTATCTCTACATCATAACCCACTCGTCTGGAGGCACAATTAACATATACGCGCATACATATATACAATTATAGCTATTATGAGTGGGATCACATTCAAGGATTCAACCACACAAACGCTATATTTTTAGACAGTGACAATGAAAGGTGCCGGATCACTAGAATACTGTGAATTCAGTAAATGGTATATTTTAAAGGGAGATAATTGGAACTCACAACGGCAACTTTCGAAATTTGGGATCTAAGAGATTCATGTTCAAAAAGCAGAATTATATATAGGGAGAAGTATTTGCGAACAACCAAGGACAGACAACCTTCGGACGAACTAAGGCAGGGCGCCTAGCTATGATGAAAGACACAAACATCAAACGTATGCATTCACTTCCTATAAAGAATAGCTGCAACACACGCTGATAAACTGTCTACATCATAACCCACTCGTCTGGAGGCACAATTAACATATACACGCATACATACATACATACAATTATAGCTATTATGAGTGGGATCACATTTAAGGATTCATTTTATATATATATATCTATATAAATTGGCGAGGAAACTGGGTGTTGATACAAAACCTCGTTCTGTGGTGCAAAATTTAAACTGAGCTATGTGACATATATACTATACATATATATATAACACACCATATCTCCATCGCCCAAGTATAACGCCTCATATCCGCAAACCGAGTGTAACCAAACATGGTCATTAGTATGACCAGTTTAAATTATTTTGCTTTGGTATCTCTCAGATACATGTATCTTTTGAAGATTTTGATGGCATATTGATGTCTATATAACATGGTAGCAGTCAGATGCAAGATATACAGGCCATTTTCTTCTGAGTCTCTGTCAAACAAATGCTTTTCCACGAGGATCTTCGACGCCAAAATGCCGCATATCTCGTTTTAATATTCAAAACATGTACGCCGTAGCTAATGTTTACCATTTGATAATATGATTGGAAACAATTTGCTAAAAGTAGAACTTTCCGTGGTCATAGTATTGTTTTATTTCGATCAAATACGTAGATTATCCTGAATGTTTGTTTGTTTGTTGGACTGGTGTTTTACGTCATTTTCAACACATATAAGATTATATATGTTTTTTTCTTCAAAATCTACAGTTTCAATGTAAATTTAGTTAACAGGTTCTTGTTAGTTACTGAGGCACATTATTCGCTTCCAACCGATGCTACCCGTATCGGCGTTGTTAGAGAGTGTGCTGGTCTCCTACTCGGACACGTGGATTATCGGCACGTTCGAATCCCATTGGAAGCCCGACTTGTCAATTGAAAAAGTGTCGACTCTTGTGTATGGCGGGAGATATACAGTACTGATTCTACCCTTGAAAATGGGGTGATCTGCCTCAACCGACCGTCATATGTATATTCAATTTGTGACTGTTTAACTGTGGTCTGATATTAAGCTTATGATTTCGTTTGGAGGTAATATACACATTTAGTTCGACTTTAACAAAACATCGGGTTATTAATAACGTACCCAACTGCTTGGAAACGCATCTTATCTTTTGCTATAATGGGTACAGTATAATATAGCAAACACAGTTTAAAAAAAAATAGTTCACGGGTGTGGAGAAAAAATATATATACTAAACCAAATTTCTAAGTATCTACCTAAGAATATGTCAATAATATTCTCATTGTTTTGTGTATTTTGGGCGTGATTAGAGATACGGTTAAACTGCAAAATAACGAGTGTAAATCGCCTGCTCTATTGCATGAACATATTTTAAAACTTTTAAGTCAATGTGTTTTCTTAGAAATAAGTTATAACACTTATACAACTGGGTATATAGGATTTTATTAAGTACTTCCAATTAGTGAAGCTTTCGATGTTCCTAATTCTAAAATATGCCAGTTAAAATTATTTTGACATCATGTTTTACTAGCATTACCACTACAAATGCGTTTGCAAAAGAAATTTTCGAAATATTTAATGTTAACGCTGAATTACAGTTACTAGAATTTCAAACAATATTCAATGTAAAGGGAGGTAATTTAAAATTATCCATATTTCATTTTTTTATAGACGGAAAATCTGCGATAAATGGGTCAAATTTTTATGTTTTTTTTCTATTATTTTATACACAATTTTAAGAATTTATATCTTTAAGCGATCTTTGACTCATGTTATGTGTTTTATCAGTTCATTTCATGTTTTCATATAAAGGGAGGGTAACTCTCAAAAAATGTAACAATTTAAACAAAAAATAAATGTTTTACAAACTATGGGTCAAAACAAAATACTTATCATATATCTATTCTAAAATATATTTAAAATAAGAAAATTAGTTAAGACACAAATGTTGATACTTAGCAATTTTGTTCAGTGTAATGCAGACTTGAACCAGTACTATCTCATCAATTTCAAAGGAAGAGCAACATATGTCGCACTCTGTGAGTGTGTAAACCATCGGTAAGATCAACTCACATTAACGTTTATAAACACTATCATTTATATGGATTAATCTGGTCAAATCTAAATGCTTGCCAGTCTCAAAGAATAGATTTTCCACACCCAAACACACACTGTACAATTTGAATAATTGCTATTCCGTAGAAAATGATGCTATCCACTTCAGCGATACTCCTTAAAGGGGCAACATTCCCTACACTGGTAGGGGGAGATTGGGGTGTGTCTTATCAATTACACCAGCTAAACGGGCCTGTCAGTTACAGTCAATGGCTCTAAAAATAGCACATGTAAACAACTCTCACTGGATGCAGAGTTTGCAGACGACAGGAAAATGAATTTTAAAGTCAGCTAGGAGTAAAGTCTTTACAATCTAATGACTCCAAACTACTAGTATATAATTTCTGTTTATTTTATTGGAACTGTGACAATTATTTTAGTATTATTCATGTTTTACCCTATAGTTACTCTTTTATTTTCATCTAATATTCACTGCACTGTGTATAATATAAAAAAAATTGTTATGTACTTTTGCCCAAAATAAACTGAATCTGATGACTAAACAGAACTTCACTCTGCCAGCAATTATTTTATGACAGTAAATGAAAATTAATTGCCAATTATAGTTGGTCTGGAGAAACAGCATATATATACTGCAGTACACAAGATGGACATGTATGTTAGGATGACATTGTGTTGGGAATAAATATTAAAAAATAAAGCATAACTGTACAAATTATTGTTAGGATTAATGGCTGGACATGATGGATATAATACGATAAGGAATTACATCGTATATATTTATGACTAAGGAACATACATCACTGAGCCTGAGGAGGGAATATTCAATTTTCATGGGTGGGATAAACATGTAGAAGTGCATGGTAATGTTTCTGATTCTGATGTGAAAATGGTAGGGGTGATTTGTTTTCTGGAACACAGGAATAGTCACAGATACAAACATCCCATCTCACAGTACTGCTACAGAGGTTTACACACAATTTTAACTACTGCCTATCTCTAGGCAATAACGATGAGTGTCGTCAGTAGACTGTCGTCTGCTGTAAACACTACCACGTGTATGTGTGTATATTTCTCAGTTCATAACCCCACCCACAGGCTCCTCCCTTATCTTTTCAAATTTCTCTCAGTTCGGTTTAAAAACAATTTGAAACTAGGAATAAGAGATACTTTGACACAAATATGTTTTTACCAATACACTTGTTTAATATCAGTTTACTTCTGTGCCAAATATTGAATATTTTTATGAGGTGGAATTTTCAATATTCTGAAAAAGGTCTCCCTGATTTAACCATGTATAAATTTAAAGGAAAAACCTGCCCCCAGCTCCATCTATTGGCTTTTATACGGCAGTTAGTTATAATGGTGGAAAATAAATTCTCATGTTTTCCCTGATATCGACCTTTTTGTTTGCAACCATTGTCCCATCATCACAAAACTAACTCGATGGTACAGGTACATTCTCAAAAGTCATAACTCTTTCCAGTGGCGTATTTTTTAATTATTGTATGGTCCACTAGCCCTAAATACCTTTTGATCTGCATTTCACAGAATCTTACTATTTGTCATTGTCTTTTTAGTAAGACATAAACAAACTCTTAGTGAGTTCCTCCTGTCCTTCGTGTACTATTAAACGTTTAGTAAAACATCTTTAACTTGACCTAGGACATTCATTGTCCGTTTGTTCGTTTGATTGTAGTGTACACTGTACTGTATTTCTTAGGAGGGGTGATTATAATTGAGTATATACTACATGTTGTGTGTCATGTAAGCAGTCAGATGCAATACTGAACTAAAATTCTGCCCAGGGCGGAAGGATATACCAATGTTATACATTAATTTCTTAAATCTCAAACATCTTAGAAACATGCTGTTACGTTTTTGATTCTAATGAGATTGTTCAAACAGCAACGTCATTGAATGCTACTTTCCTTGTCCGATTTTAATATCTTTCTTTTATTGTTTTTTTTGTAAATAACATCACCGTAGAAGTCAGGTTGTGATAGATCTTGTGGCAGAAAAGTTCTTAAATTACTTTTATATTTTGAAAGTAGATCCGGGTTACGATAATACAATTTTTCATTTATGGTAACGGTAGACCTGCTAGAGTAGCTTTTTAGTTATATACAGATTACGAATATTAAAGTCCTCAACTCGACTTCAAGCTCTAGAAAAACGAATAAGTTGAGAAACATAGACACCATAAGAAGTAGTCCGGAGAACATCCCCATCTAAGTGAGGATAATTAGCAATATCAAACCCTGATCTATTTTTAAAATATAAAAGTATTTTAAGAACTCTTCTGCAACAATGACTCTCATAAACTGACTTCTATGGTGACGTGATGCATCGGAAGTATCGGATGAAAGACTCAACATTACATCTCTTTCATAACAGTACAAGAACAAATCTGCTACAAGAGGTGCAAAGTTCGTACCCATAGGGATACCAACAATTTGTCTATAAACGGTTGTTCCATACCTGACGAAAATATTATCTAGTAGGAAAATGAGTGCTTCACAAACTTCTTGGTAAGTCCACATAATGTAATTGTCTAAAATGCCGTTAAAAAAAACGCTTTAATTTTGTTACAGGCCAAAAATAATTTTGTTTTTTTTCTCTTGCAAAAGTGTTTTAAATAAGAGCAAGAAGCTCGTCTTTGATAAGGTGATGCGGTAAGGTTGTATATAGTGTAGAGAAGTCATAAGTACTTATAGATGAAACTTGACGTTTATTTCAAATTTTATCAAGAACGTCTCCTGAATTTTTAATAGACCAACATAAATTAATCCCAGAGTTTTCATAAGTTTTAGCATACTGTTGTTTAACGAGATCTTTAACGGCAGTACAAGAAGTTAGAAGCTAGGATATGTCTGTGGTGGTGCAGGCACTATAATTCAAAATAAAACGAGCTTTATACGGATTTCTATGTAATTTAGGAATCCAGTACATAGTTGGCAGTTTGTTTTGCTTTTCGTCTACTCCAGCCTTAAAAGTAATGCACCGAGTGATATGTATGTGTGGAAACAACGTCATCCTCAGTAGATTAAACTGGAGTATACGAATTAGCGCTACTGAGTTCCAGAGATAAAACATTAAACCTTTCGTATATATTCATATTTTAATACTGAATGATACTAGCTTACCTTGACAGTCTAAAAGGATAAGTTGGCTGGATCAGCAGCTCTTAATTACGGCAATTGTTCCTTATGCATACATCATATTTTTGAGAGGTATTATTGTTTACGAATGATCATTTCTGCCGCACAGTACAGTGGCGTTGGAAGGTGGGGTCCAAATGAACATTTTCAGTTTTTGATAAGGTTCCCCCTCCCCCTCCCCTCCCCCCCACCCCCCCCCCCCCCCCCCCCCCCACCGCCCCTGTTCTTTTTGTTTGTCACATATTTTAATGAAAACAATATCGAATTGTGTTTATCAGTTGATTAGTGCTATGCTCTGCCGGCAACAAGCACTTGTGTTTGGTCAAAACACAAATTGGCACAATATGTGGTGGGAAGTGGGGGGAAACACACACCAGGCCCAGCCCTGTCCGATTATTGAGGTGTGCCTGCCCTCCGTCTCGCCACTCCGTTCCTACGGCTATGCATTAATATGTGCATAGTCAAGGGTAGCAACCTACGTCACGCGCACGCGCCAAAACGGATCCGTTTACATACACGGAAGAGCTGGTAAGTGGATTTTTATTAAGATTTACAAAACATTTGGTACATTGACAATGCCCACCGTACCGCATGGATTAGAAGGCTTTTATTAAACCTTAAACAAACTGTAAACTCCCAACCATTTGTTTGTTTACTTCGATACAATCACATTTCCACCAAAATGTAAATGGTACCCGGCTTTGAAATGAGTTTGTATCGAAGTAAACTGACAAACGGCTGGGAGTTTATAGCTTATGTAAGGTTAAATAAAAACCTTCTCATCCATGTGGTACGGTAGGCATTGTCAATCAACCAAATGTTTCGTAAATCTTGTTGAACATCCACTTACCAGCTCCCGAATCGAGCTTCTGTGTATGTAAACGGATCCGTTTTAGCGCGTGCGCGTGACGTAGGTTGCTACCCTTGATAGTATGATCGTAACAATTTTTAGACAATTTACATCAATAAGTAACAAGTATTAGTGGTTGCGGATTCAGAAGTGGACGGAGGGGGGAATGGGATCTGAGGAATTCTCGTGTAAAGCATATTGTATGTGTTTACCAACTGTTTTTTCAGCGTTGCGATCCCACCCCAACCCCGTACCCACACTCCCCCTATACATACACACATAAATCCATTTCAGACTATATTGTGTCTATACATTTAGGATGTCCTATTGTCAACTCACATACAAAAACTCAAATGTTGTAGCTGCCATAGCTTTTTTTATGCTTTCATCAACAGATCCAAGTTTAGACTCGTGTCTAACGGTTGAGGAGTACGCTCTTTATATAAACTTTTTCGTTCGATTATGTTACGTTGATAACTACTTATCTGTTTTAGTTTTATATAATAAAGAAAAATCAATGACAATCAATATTCGATCTTTTCTGACGTCGCTCTATTACAGTTTACATAACGCGTACAGCTGAAAATGTTGAATCTGGTGGCACAGTAACTAGCAAGAACCGGTTTACTCAATTTTCATTGAAACTGTACATTTTGAAAAACGTTGTTACCTTTAGCATAGATAGTTGTTACCTTTAGCGGAATTGTTACCTTTGGAATTGTTACCTTTAGCGGAGGTTGTTACCTTTAGCGGAATTGTTACCTTTAGCGGAGGTTGTTACGTTTAGCGTTGTTACAACTTGCGTAGAAATTTAAAAAAGAAAAGTCAGATTCCACCTCATCCTTAAACTTTTAGTTTTATAAAATAACTGTTTTCGACTAAAGTAAACATTGGATTAAAAAGATGTTTCTTGTACTACGTTACACATCAAAAGGATTTTAGCTTAAAAGGTACAGTTTCTTCATTCCAAAAATCAGAATTATATTCAATATTTGGAAGGTGTAACTTTAAATCGTCCTTGACGTTTCCTTATATAATGAAATACACATATAATCATCTATATTTCCGTGATCTACTCGACGAACAGAACAATAAAACTAGAAATTGTTATTGTCCATGGGACAAAAACGTATGGCTCCCCCACTCGCCCGAACAGACATAATTGACGACTCTAGGTCCAACTGTTCTTTATTGATCTGAGATCGTTTTGATATTCAATATCCCTGTGACTGTATCTACTATCTGTATCAGTAAGGCCACATAAAAAAATATGTGTGGTTCAAGGAACCCGACCGACCCTATTTTTTTAAAGGGCCGACCCTAAAACTTCTTATGCAAAAATTGAAAAAAAAATTAAAAAAAATAAAAATAAATTAAAAAAAATAAAAAATTAAACAAAAAATTAAAATTAAAAAAAAATAAAAAAATAAAAAAATAAAAAAATAAAAATCAAAAAAAATCTAAATTAAAAAAAATCAAAAATCAATAGGGGTCATCTACTGGTCATGACCAACCATCCTTCCAAGTTTGAGGACCCTAGGTCCAACCATTCTCTAGTTATTGATCGGACATAGTTTCACCGCAACCTTGACCTTTGACCTAGTGACCCCAAAATCAATAGGGTCATCTACTGGTCATGACCAACCATCCTTCCAAGTTTGAGGACCCTAGGTCCAACCATTCTCTTGTTATTGATTGGACATCGTTTCACCGCAACCTTGACCTTTGACCCCAAAATCAATAGGGTCATCTACTTGTCATGACCAACCATCCTTCAAAGTTTGAGGACCCTAGGTCCAACCGTTCTCTTGTTATTGATCGGACATCGTATTAATAGTCAAGGTCACTACGACCTTGACCTTTGACCTAGTGACCCCTCTACTTGTCATGACTAACCGTCGTTCCAAGTTTGAGGACCCTAGGTCCAACCGTTCTTTAGATACTGATCGGACATCGTTTTGATAGTCAAGGTCACCGCGACCTTGACCTTTGACCTAGTGACCCCAAAATAAATAGGGGTCATCCACTTGTCATGACCAACCATCCTTCCAAGTTTGAGGACCGTAGGTCCAACCATTCTCTAGTTATTGATCGGACATCGTTTGTGACACAGACAGACCTACGGCCTTGACCTAGTGACCCCAAAATCAATAGGGGTCATCTACTTGTCATGACCAACCATTCTTCCAAGTTTGAGGACCGTAGGTCCAACCATTCCCTAGTTATTGATCGGACATCGTTTTGATAGTCAATGTCACCGCAACCTTGACCTTTGACCTAGTGACCCCAAAATCAATAGGGGTCATCTACTTGTCATGACCAACCATCCTTCCAAGTTTGAGGACCCTAGGTCCAACCATTCTCTAGTTATTGATCGGACATCGTTTTGATAGTCAATGTCACCGCAACATTGACCTTTGACCTAGTGACCCCAAAATCAATAGGGGTCATCTACTTGTCATGACCAACCATCCTTCCAAGTTTGAGGACCCTAGGTGCAACCATTCTCTAGTTATTGATCGGACATCGTTTTGATAGTCAATGTCACCGCAACATTGACCATTGACCTAGTGACCCCAAAATCAATAGGGGTCATCTACTTGTCATGACCAACCATCCTTCCAAGTTTGAGGACCCTAGGTCCAACCATTCTCTAGTTATTGATCGGACATCGTTTTGATAGTCAATGTCACCGCAACATTGACCTTTGACCTAGTGACCCTAAAATCAATAGGGGTCATCTACTTGTCATGACCAACCATCCTTCCAAGTTTGAGGACCCTAGGTGCAACCATTCTCTAGTTATTGATCGGACATCGTTTTGATAGTCAATGTCACCGCAACATTGACCTTTGACCTAGTGACCCCAAAATCAATAGGGGTCATCTACTTGTCATGACCAACCATCCTTCCAAGTTTGAGGACCCTAGGTGCAACCATTCTTTAGTTATTGATCGGACATCGTTTTGATAGTCAATGTCACCACAACATTGACCTTTGACCTAGTGACCCCAAAATCAATAGGGGTCATCTACTTGTCATGACCAACCATCCTTCCAAGTTTGAGGACCCTAGGTCCAACCATTCTCTAGTTATTGATCGGACATCGTTTTGATAGTCAATGTCACCGCAACATTGACCTTTGACCTAGTGACCCCAAAATCAATAGGGGTCATCTACTTGTCATGACCAACCATCCTTCCAAGTTTGAGGACCCTAGGTGCAACCATTCTCTAGTTATTGATCGGACATCGTTTTGATAGTCAATGTCACCGCAACATTGACCTTTGACCTAGTGACCCCAAAATCAATAGGGGTCATCTACTTGTCATGACCAACCATCCTGCCAAGTTTGAGGACCCTAGGTGCAACCATTCTCTAGTTATTGATCGGACATCGTTTGTGACACAGACAGACCTTCAGACAGACAGACAGACAGACAGACAGAAAGCACAAAAACAATATGGCTCCCCTACCACACCTTGTGGGGAGCCATAATTATAGTATTAAAAAATAATATTTCAACCAGACAATTTGCTCGAACGATTTTACACGAGGACCATCTTAAGATATGGGATTATATAAACATATATTAGGCGTTTATAACATCCCATTTCTTAATTTGGTGCTCTGGCGGGTTATAAAGCTGTCTGAAGTAATCTGTTTTTTCTTCAAAATCATAATGGGATTTGTTCTATTAGGGTACAAATACTAATTATTTCAGGGGAGAGAATCCTTCAGCTTTGAAATTATTAAAGACGTGTGGTTCTAACGCATAAACCTCCTTTTATCCATGACAACCATTTTTCTACAGATCGGCCTGTTTTTTTATTTTATTTTACTGGGTGAATTGGAGAGGGGTGGAGCAATGAAGTGAGAGGGGCGGAGTTGGACGGGGCGGGTAATAGGACGTCACCTTGTATTTGCTTAGATTATGTCGAACGCTAGTTAATAGTGATGCGTATATCTGTAGCTGTATGACAAACATCATACTAAATATATACTAGAACGAATTCGACGGCACGCCATCGCAAGACTGTATCCATTTTACAAGTACTTGTTTTG
This sequence comes from Cyrtodaria siliqua, assembly GCA_037043455.1. Taxonomy (NCBI): domain Eukaryota; kingdom Metazoa; phylum Mollusca; class Bivalvia; order Adapedonta; family Hiatellidae; genus Cyrtodaria; species Cyrtodaria siliqua. The sequence goes on along the minus strand of JAWPHD010007444.1, from coordinate 11,723 downwards.
ATCGTTCTTTGATACCCAGATCAGAAATAATAATATTTATGTTTTTCTGTATATATCTATGACACTGTAAATCAATAAAAAAAAACTTTTTATGGAGATTTGTGTTTTGAACGTTTGATCCCTAACCCAGAGTCCCATGGTGACCCAGGAGTAAATTATACTGATATTCCCAAAATCATAACATTTTATTGAGAAAGAAGAATAGATATTTGACCGAATGTATCCATCTCCCCCAACCCCCACCACCACTATCACCTTCCCCACCCCACACACACACACATACACCGCCCCACTCCCCGACCTCGGCAGCATACCTCTAAATTGGAAACACTAAAATAGTGTGATATGCTTTGTGTTCTCAGAGGAGTATACTTGTAGAGTTGCTGCAAATTCTATAGTAGACACTCCATTTTCGTTTTCACGTTTGCATACGCGGTGTCATGATAACTACCCTGAATGAGCATGAACAAACATGCCAAAATGAATATGACTGGATGGATGGGTAGCCTACCCCTCTGCATGTGACTGTGTGTTTGTGACATTGCCGTGGTTGTATTCTACACCGGCAACCACACGGGACTCAAGTCAATTAAGTGTATATATGGTAATAGGGTGAGGATCTCAACTGTTTCCAAGCTTCCAAGTTATGTCCCAAAGGGTGAGGATGGACCACAGGGAAAATTCTGGTTGGATGGTTGTTTCAGTCTTTTCATGCCCATTACGTGTATATATGGTTATAGGGTAAAGATTTCAACGGTTTCCAAGTTATGACCTAGTGTATGCTGAGTGCTTTATACATATGTGTCAACGAGAGTTTTTAGTGTTACATAGAGGTGCTATAGGGAGTGGCAGTTTGTCTGTGGTAAAGCATGATGAGTACATTAAATGCTGAGTGCAATATCTGATACCGTAGTAGTTCGATGGTAAACTTTGAGTACAACTAGAAGAGTCGGAGTGACATAATCTACTTACAAGCTGAGTGCTATTTGCTGAGTGAATTTAAAACATTCAACCGTAGACATAGGAAGATATGCAGACAAAGCCCAAGTATCTAGTTATTTGATGTTATTTTAATGATAGCGAGGAATGACTATAATCACGTTTAGATACATTGGTGTATAGACAATTAGTGAGATACAATTTAAACCTGTTTTATTATTCCTTGTCGACTTACTTTGTAAATTGTTTAAATATGTATGTCTTATAAAACTTTGTAAAGTTACCAGCTGTTTTATGTATGTATGTAATCTGGCTACAGTCGAATTTAAAGTAAAGATTCTGACATGCAACCAAAATGTATTTCAATTCGATGTCAAACATAGCCAACAACGGCCATCATTTTTACATAGACTTATATAGGGGAAAAAATCGTCTTCTCTGAAACTACAAGAACCAGAGGTTTAAAAAATTGCATTTATTATAAGCTTATGGTCCTTTACCAAGTTTGTTCAAATGGTGACCCTGGGGTTACATTTGGCCCTTTCCCAGGGGTCACATATGTTATATAGTATTCTATAGGGAAATACTTAAAACAATGTTCTCTGAAACTGCAAGAGCCAGAGGTTTAATATTTTTCATTTACTATAAGCTTATCGTCCTCTACCAACCCTGTTCAAATGGTGATCATGGGGTCACATTTGGCCCCGCCCCAGAAGTCACATGCTTTACATAGGGAAATCAAAACAAAATCTTCTTCTCAGGAAAAGCTTGGTCAATTTTGACCAAACTTCACAAGGATGATCCTTAGCTGAATGTTTTTCAAATTTGTTAAAATTAGGTAAACACGACATCCAAGATGGCTGCCATAGAACAATCTTTTAATTACTTCTTGTACACTGGGAAACTAAGGACATTGGTTCAAATCCCTCTGGAGGTATTATTTGTATTATCGTTCTTATATCCGCACTCGTTCTTATATCAAACAAAACAAGTGCAACTCTTCGTTAATTTCCGTAATCGTTATTCCCTAATGGCGGAATCTGACGACGACGTCCGTAAAACAATCGGAACGTCATTTGGCGTTCCCGCCACTGACGTAAAATGCCGAGCAATGTTCTGTACTGGGAAATATTTCCCACTGGGAGATATTTCCCAGTTTCCCAGTAAAGCAAACGAGTAGTTATAGCTTTTCTATTCCCAGTATTTCCTATACAAATCACAGCCAGATATGTAATCTTAGACATTTTCCGTTTTCTGTGCTCAGCATGACGTCTCATCATTATAACAGTCAACTGATAGCTTACTCCTGACCCTTATTTATTTCTCCACATGGTACCAGTTTACAACGAGTACTGTACCGCAGGTCATGGTGGTCACACTTATCTTAGTAAGCAACACAGAAATTCGTGACATGTATTCAATCATTAAATTTAGCACCTCGGTTTATTATAATTGCCTGATTTTGACTTTGAAACTGCTGGCATATAATTAAATAAAAAATTGTAATTTCAATTTTTCTTCAATATTCTACCAAATACTTTAATATATTTTGGTGAAATATTATCAAAAGTCATTACTATGTAAAAACTGATTAATGGACGCCCTAAGTTTAAAAAAAACAATATAGCTGTGTGTCCCTTTAAATATATACAAAACATACTATGTTGGATGTTTTTTCATACATTGCATACGGTTAACCAGTTTCTACTATTATTTGTTCAAAACTAGTTTGTAAGGTGTTTCCCCCATATGTATCGGGATGATGTTCACACTATTTTTAGGTAAAAAAAGTTTGTCTTATACACAGAGGGCTTTTAATTACACAGGTTATTAGACTTTCTTGTTTGGAACGACTATTGCCCTGAGTGTATTTTTCTATGTTCTGAACTGTATAAGTAGGAAAAACATTTTTTCTAAAATGATAAAGGAAATGTTTTAGGTAATTGAATCTGAGTAGAACATGCACATTTTTATTTTACTTAGCTTTACTAACGTTATTTAAAAAATAGAACACTACTGTAAGAAAGCTTTGTATTTGAATTTAAAATGTAATACAACATATGTATATGACGTATGTGTCATATATTTAAATCAGTTTTGCAAATCAAAACTGACTGCATATAAAGTAAATACAGAAATAATATAAGCGGGATTCATTGAAACCAGTGATTAAAAGGAATGTAGCGACACAGCGAAACATCGTTATTATTGAGAGTTCTGAAAAACTTGGAAAAGGGTGAATGAATTATCAAAATCGGATGATAAACAAAGAAGATATTATCATTTGAAGGTTCTGTTGGAACGGGTATGGAAGCCGCCATTTTAGGAGCTATGACATCAAAGTTATAAATGACCATATATGGAATATTTATAAATATGAATATTTATTGATTTATAGTAACAAATGATAGCAACTGTATGAAAAATATGAATACCTAATGACAATATTGCTTTAGATGACCAATAAAGGATTTTACATTCATTAGAAGAGACTTTATTTTATGAATATTCCACATATGGTAATTTGTAACTATGAAGTCATAGTTCTTAAAATGGCGCTCGCATATCCGCTTTAGAACAACCTTCAAATGGTCATATCTTTTTGTTTATCATCCGATTTTGATAATTATTTCAGCTTTTCCAAGGTTTTCAGACCTCCCAATAACATGGCCTGTTTGGCTGTGTCGATACATTCCCTTTAATTTTGTTATAGGAAGTAGCTCTACTTTGTATTCATAATTAATTACAAATATTCACGAATATGTTATACATTTTAGCAATTAAATTTCATAAATAAAACGGTATTGTGATATGTCTGTATACATGCAGTTTTACAAATCACAAACTTTCCATCTGTTGTTGTCTTATCACTTTCCGTCCACAGTGCAGCCTGAGATGTCTGCCCAGTGCTGTGTTTAACAAGTACTTAAAAATGGACCCTACTGAGTATGTAACAGTAAATGACTGTTTAATAACACGACCTGGCTAAGTAACTTGTCTGGGCATTTCTGTAGGAGTGATCTATTTTAAACGAAATCGCACAATTACACCAACTATTAGTAGAGTATTAATTGGAAAAAATCCAGTTACTTACAGAATGCTGGTTAGTATAGGTAACCGAAACCACGGTGAAGATAACTGACCGAAAATTACTGATTTTTTTTTCTTTTTTGGTAATAAATGGCGTTAAAACCAAACACAACAAGAAATTCGGTGAATTTATATCCCCCGACGAAATGTTAATTGTCTTCTGGGTAGAACCCACTACTTTCGATCCTGGTTCCAATGCTGTAAATTGTCAACCCGTCTGTGTTTGTGATATCTTATCTTGCCTTTTATTCATCTTTAAAGTTGTTGTTTTTCTGTGTGTGTTTATGGTTGACTGTCGTCCTTGAACGCTTCTTTTTCGGTTCGATGTTTATATCTCTGACACTGGCGGTGACATGTCATTATCCATTCTAAGGTTTTACTAATATCCAAACAAATTACACGTATGTCTTAACCCTCATTGAAGCTTTACAAGACACAGTATAAATAACGGACTGTTAATTAACATCTTTATTATCAGTATTAACGCCTGACTGGAAGCAAAAAGACATTTAACGTCGCGAAGGAAATAATAACTATGCATTACATGAAGCATTTTTAATGCTTTGTCTATAACATAAAGGGTTATGGTTCTGACCAGTGCTGAACTTTCTGAAGTACAGCACGTGTGAGATATCCTGAAATATATCAGATGATACGGCAACTGTTACTACATGCAAACTATGGTGCTTTGTTCGATTGCAAACTCATTTGAGGTTCGTCTGGCAATCTCATCCGAACTTTTTTTTCTTGCATACCGCATAAGGTTACACGCGTTTTACATGTGTGATGGAAATCCTGATCTTACACATGGAGGAAGATAAATGTCGCGTGCTGATCAATAATGACAGTTGCATGACGTCATTGTGTAAATAAACATGCAAAACGTTAGTAGTTGGCGACGTCAACGCGTAGGATGTAAATGATATGCAAGAAAAAGAATCAGTCATGGGTATCCGGTTCAGATAGAGAAAGAAATATAAAAATATCGGACAGGGAAAGCAGCATTCAAGGACGACAGTCAACCACAAAACACAAAAACAAACACGCAAACAGACAATAGAGGTGGCAAAAGTAATAAAAAATGCAAACGACATCACAAACACAAAAGGGTTGACAATAGGGCTACCGCCTTGGAACGGTCAGTGGCAACAAATGCCACTGGGGGTTTAAAGTCCAGCCCTCGGTAGGGCCTCGGTTCCGATAAAACAATTTTGCCCCGTGTTGGAATTCCCAAACTTCACATGATACCCATGAAATATTTTTACGATCTTTCCCTAGTGGAATATATAGTATAGCTAAATCTCTTAGTTTTAATTCGTTTTTGTTTGTAATATCATTTACAGAGCGCCTTATCATTGTTATTGTTATTTGTTTCGATGCGTGTTTTTGGCTTACTGTGCTCCTTGCTATTCGACTTTTATATCTACTGTTATACTACTACAGTACAATTTACTACAATTTGAGGTACTTGTTTTCTTGCTTATTTGCTCATTTTTGGTATTTTTGGTATTAAGTCTATAAACTGCGAATTTTAAATAAGTTTAATTAATAGTTGGTTGAAAATTGAATTTCTCTTCGTCAAGGTATAGAAAACAGGTAACAGTCTCTTCTTCTTCTTGTATTAGTTACAACAATATGCTCAATACACGTCTATGTCCGCGGTCCAATCACCGGATAGTCTAGCAAAATAATTAGTATATATTTTCATTTCCTTTTGTTAGGTTGCAATATGAAAGTATTACATTTTACTTTATATCCTATTGTCTTAGATAATCTTTACTATGGGAGCATCCGTGACTGAGTGGTTAGGGTCTCTGACTTGAAATCACCTACCCTCACTGCTGTTGGATCGAGCCCTCATGGGCCCACGACTCTTTATGTAAGGAAGCTATCCAGTTGGCTCGCGGAACGTCGGTGGTCCTACCAAGGTACCCGCCCGTGCACGAAAATTGCCCGGAGAGGCACATGGTGTCTTCTTACCCCAATGGAAAGTCGCCATATGACCTTAGCTGTTGGTACAACTATAAAAGCATGTATTGAATTCAATATACATGTCCCATATCATGTTAGTAAATATATCGGGAATTTATCATAATATATGCGAGTCTTGTTATTTAAACAGTCATATATGGTCATTGATCATATCCTACCGCGTTGAAGCACCACGTCCCTCAGCAAACACCCCTCTCCGTTACTGCTAGGACGGTAAGTACTGATTGATGCATACAGGCAGCATAAAATATAAGAATCTTTCATGGGCATCCGGTGAAGATCGGAAATAGTTGTTTTTATCATAACCGAGGCTCTGCCGAGGTTCCGATTAAAACAGTTACATCGTAGGTTGGAATGTCCTTATCTGAACCGGATAACCATGACTGGTTATTTTTCTTGCATATCATTTACATTCTGCGCATTGATTTCACCAGCTGCTTAAGTTTAGCATGTTTATTTACAAAATGAAGCCATGCAACTGTCATTATTGATATCAGCGCGCGACTTTTATCTTCACCCACGTGTAAGATCAGACTTTCCATCACTCATGTAAAAAGCCGATAACCTTATACATGTTATATGCAAGAATAAACTTATTCCCGACACTAAGTAACTTCGTTTGAATACAGAGATAATATTCTAAACAAATGGACATGTAATAAGTCTTTCTGATATGATTTAAAAAGGAAAAGAAAAGAAAAAGATTAATACAGCTCCAAAATGTCTACGTAATAATGTATAATTAGTGGTTATAATAAACACAATTAAATATTTATCATACGCTCTGTACGACTTTTTTGTCGTTTACATGAAACGCCATTAATATATTATGTTTGTCTTAAATGCATTCGTCGAGAGGAAGTTGTCCTAGCCCGGTGCAGGATAGGGCATACACGTTATACTCATTCATATGTATTACAAGGTGAGCAATTACCAGAATGTATACCCTGCTTTGCACCGTTAACGGTCAAACACATCTTATTGGAATGTGTAGACTTTGATCCTATGCGTCAAAGGTACTACAATGTTAATACTATGAAAGAGTTATTTGATACTGTAGATTTTAGTCTTGTTTTAGATTTCCTAAAAGAGATCAGACTATATATATCATTATAATGTGTTTTTATATATATTTACTTGTTTATATACCCGTTGACGGGCATTCGTTGATTTACATACATAGTTTATATTACACCTTATCATCCCTTATTTTATGATAGTTTTATCTTTATATATTTACATTAATTGTTAATTAATACTTCATTTCTTCATTTTTCTTCACTTTTTGCGCACAATATGACCTATTTATGTGTCGACGTGCCGTAAAACACCATTCATTCATTCATTCATTCATTCATTGATGTCTTAAATGCCAGAGGCAGGCCGAATTGATTCCCTGCAACACTGTCTACTAATAATAGACTGAATCCCGTCAAAGAAAGTATTTGTTACTAAATGAAGAAACAATATCACAAAACGATCCATTTCGCATGTATTTGTTATATGTTTGTAGCCAAGGGCCAAGAGATGAAACGAACTCGGAATCATATACATGTGACCGTTATTATTTTCTTCATCCAAAAGAATGAGATGAGTTTTAAAGAAACTAACCAAATAAAAATTACACTATAAAACCTTTATCAAAACTTTATACAGGTATAGGTTTGAGCACGGGTTCTTAAAATATAAGTGATGGAAAATGCGTTGGTAACTCTTAATTCAAAGCTCCAGTTTTGGGATTTGGCCTTACTGGTTAAAACCGTTTCTATTGCCTCTGTAGACTTTGGATTCTCAAAATATGTAAGTTATATGTGTACCTCGTCGTTATTAGGTTTCTAAACGGTTTACATATGTTGTAAAATGTGACTGCTGTTGGCGGGATAGCTACTTTAACAACAAGGGAGGCTACCTATACACTGTTTCTATAGAGTAATGTACCGGCATCTTTTTTTCCTGAAGCAGTCAAACGGAAACCTATCAAGGGGAATTTAAATTATAACCAGTAATGGATTCCATCCTTTATATAAATCATAAAAAATATATCTAATTATGGATTATTTTGTTTGTGTCATGAGTGAATGGTAGCAATATTCCATTCACAAATGGCTTTTAATACTGAATTTGACAGTGTGTGGGAGGACATCCATTATCGGTTTAGCGTGCATGAAGGTTAAATAAAACGTTGTGCTGGCACATCGGTCATGATTCATTGATATCAAACCGGTAGATTACCCAACAGAAAACAGTCAGTTAACACAGTCGAAGAACACCGTAGAGAATTATAAAAGTCTGTAAATTGGGATATGTCGCATGGCGGTCATGCGGGCGAACGTGAGAGCAGGCGGCCGGGCGAGCAAACTCTTAGTTTCCGCTCAATAGATTTTGTTAGAAATTATTCATTTTTTACGATGAAACTTGCAGGGTAGGTAGCTTATATGGAAAGGAAGATTGGTATTGCATTTAGGATCACTGGGGTTAAGGTCAAGGTCCATGTTCTAAAAATAGAAAAACGGTTTCCGTTCAATTACTCAAGTAAGGAATGAGATATTAAAATGAAATTAACTGTTTAGGTAACTTACATCAAAAGAAAGTTTGGGAATGTATTTGGGGTCACTGGGGTCAAGGTCATTGTTACTAAAAACAGAAGAACTGTTTTCCCTTAATAACTTTTGTTGGGAATGAGATATTGGAACGAAACTTTGTGTGTAGGTACCTTATATGGAAAGGAAACTTTGAATTGCATTTAGGGTCATTGGGTCAAGGTCACTGTAACTAAAAATAGGAAAATGGTTTCCGTTCAATAACTTTAGTAAGGAATGAGATATTAAAATGAAACTTACTGTGTAGGTAGCTTACATCAAAGGAAAGTTTGGGATTATATTTGGGGTCACTGGGATTAAGGTCATTGCTAAAAAGAGAAAAATGGTTTCCTCTCAATAACTTTTGTTGGGAATGACATATTGGAACGAAACTTGCTGTGTAGGTACCTTATATGGAACATAAGCTTGGAATTTCATTTGGGGTCACTGGGGTTAAGGTCAATGTTACTGAAAATAAAAAAACCTGTTTCCGCTCAATAACTTAAGTAAGGAATGAGATATTAGAATGAAACTTGCTGTGTAAGTAGCTTATATCAAAAGGAAGTTTGGGATTGCATTTGAGGTCACTGGAATCAAGGTCACGGTCACTGTTATTAAAATAGAAAAATGGTTTCCGCTCAATAACTTTAGTTGGGAATGAGATATTTGAACGAAACTTGCTTTGTAAGTACCTTTTATGGAAAAGAAGCTTGGGATTGCATTTGGGGTCACTGGGTTCATGGTCACCGTTACGAAAAATAGCAACACGCTTTCCGCTCAATACATTTAGTTGAGAATGAGATATTAGAATGAAACTTGCTATGTAGGTAACTTATATCAAAAAGAAGTTTTGGATTGCATTTAGGCTCACTGGGGTCAAGGTCCAGATCGTTGTTACTAAAAATAGAAAACGGTTTCCGCTCAATAACTTTAGTTCACAACGCCATATTGGAACACAACTTGCTGTTTAGATACCTTATATGAAAAGGAAACTTAGAATTGCATTTGGGGTCATTGGGTCAAGGTCACTGTAACTAAAAATAGGATGAGATATTGGAACGAAACTTTTTGTGTATATACCTTATATGTACAGGAGGAGTGTGGTTGCATTTGGGGTCACTGGGGTCAATGTAACGGTTACTTAAACTAGAAAAACGATTTCCACTCAATGACTTAAGTAAGGAATGACATAGTGAAACGAAATTTACTGTGTATGAGCTTTTATTGCCTTACTAACAAATATTTTCTTTCTTAACAGTCCTCATTAACTGAGTATGCTTTTATGTTTCTGATTCACATGTCATTCTATTTATTCAATATTGTACACAGTTTATATCACTTTAATACCAGAACTTCAACAACTTTCTTTATGTAATTTGCTATTTTTTGTAGTTTTATTACTTATTGTTCCCATCGAGCCCAATATGTAAGGCTTTTAAGTAGAATACCGCTTAAACCAGTGTTATGAGAAGTGCGAAGCTTGCAGCTAAAATTACCTCTCATGAACAGACGCAATAAAACCGAGTTTGCTACAGTTCTCTCTTGCTTGTGTTCGTTACTTTCAATGGATCTTTTTTCTGTAAGTATAGTCTTTTCGTATTTAGTCTCATTTAACAACATTGTCTGTCTCTGTGGACAATTAAGCATAATAAATACTAATTGTTAAAGAAACGTATGTTAATGTTTACATAAGTATATCAGAATGAATCTTGTAGCAGTGGCTAGTATGCAAACTCAGTAAAGCTCTATACATGTGACACATTACTAACATTTGTACATGGAACATGTATATAAATACATGTTATCTGAGGGAAAACTATGCCATCTCAAATCTTTGGACTTCTTTTTTGCATCCCCTAAAATGAAATAATAGTGAAATGAAGATACATATATAATATGCAAAGTAGGTCATCCCATTAATTTGCCATACAGTGCTTATTAAACGTTCGCCACGACGCCTTACTCTTTGAATGTTTGACGACCGTACATATTGTGTACACAAGTATGATGTCTGCTAGAATCATAAGAAGAAAGTAAGGACAACACTGTCTTTGGCGTACCCTTAACTATATATCTCAAACTTAATTGAAGTACACGATTATCTGTATTATTAGACTGCGTGTTTTGGTTGGTTATGTTCTGTGCATGCTTTTATTCCTCTTTGATGTGTTCATCTAATTGTATTACATTTGTGAATTTAACACCTAAAGCCTTATTTTACGATAATTAACGGAGTCAGAGTTCTCGAAGTATCTCGAAGTATAATTCTTTAGAGTGAACGTATTTCTATAGAGTTTTAGAAAGAGATTGTTTAAAATGATACTTTATGCGATTTTACGTTGATGTTTGGAATAGTGTCTATTTATTTTGAACAGTGCTTAATAAATATTAATAAATATTGGACAGTTTAAAAGTTAATGAAATATTATTTATTTAGAAAAACAGATTACCATATTTGCATTTATGTATAATTAGTAAATTATTATTCATTAAGGAAAACTAAAATAATTCTGAAAATGGGATCTCTTGGAAAAATACGGACACAAAGCAAGAAAGAAGGCAGACTCGCTTTATTGAGTCAGCTCATGAAAGGTTATATAAAGTGCTACACATATCACGCCCGAATTTTCGAGTTTTAAGCTCTACTGGCCGAAAGCTTATGGGATGGCGAGTTGTCCGTCGTCCGTTAACTTTTGCCTTGTTAACGCGATAGGGCCTTCATTTTTTATCCGATTCTTTCAAACTTTATCAGATTGTTGATATCAATGACAGCTCGCATTACGTGGTCCAGCCTTAATACCATTACTTGAAGGGAAAGCTTATATTAGCAAGATTTTATAACGGATATTTCGACAATAAGACATGCTTAAAAACATGTTTAAAATTACCTATTAAATGTTTTAATTGTACAATATGCAAACTTTTTAAGCCGAAATTAAGGTTTTATTTCATACCCCGGCCTACCCCGCTTTCGATTTTTGGAGAAGGGGTTGGATGGGGTATGAAAGTTAATACTCGGACCACGTAATGCCAGCCAGTTTGGACCAGTAACACTGGAGTTATGACGCTTGATTAGTTAAAATTGCTATAAGTTGGCCTCGTTAACACGATAGGGCCTTCATT